>JALBCR010001519.1:270000-400661 GCA_030710515.1 Abscondita cerata | reverse complement strand
ATGTATTTATATGGATCTTCTTTTCACTTTCTAGTGTTTGCTTTGTAAGCGAGTCTGTGGTTGGTTCTGAACCATTGCCGGTTTAATTTTACTTTTCTGTTATAATTACTTTGAAATGTGATTGATTCATTGAATTAATAGATTTTAATGCTATTTCTATGGTAATTCATCGATTTTATACTTATTTTATAATGTTGAATGACGCGACCTCATTCTTGTTTCCTAAATTATGAATTGTTTTTTATTAATTTATTTAAACATTACCGTTATTACACTGAATATCACATCATTTTTCATCTTGGTATTCATTTTAAGCTGCCGCGAATAACATCAATGACTAAATTAAATATTTTTTGAAGTCTCGCGCAATTGACTTTTCGTGGAATTTCCACATTGCATTTTCCGTAGTTGATCTTTTAGCGCATGCTTTACTAAAATTAGGGTTGGTTACTAAATTCAATTTAATGAGTTGTCGTTGAGGGTGTGCGATGTTAACGATGGTATATACTTTAAATTACATAATTAATTGTTATTGCCGACAATGCATTTAATTCGTCACAAGTTTACGCCGGAAAATATTAAATTAATAAATATTACCTGTTGATCTAAATAATAATGGTTTTTCGCATGGGTTTGGTCAATCGATACGTGTAGATTTTATTTATTTTAGACCTGGAGGTGTTTCAACAAAAGTGAATTGGTGGTAGATTTTGTCTTGGCTTACGAAGACGATGGACATGCACACAGAAAAGCAGTTCGGGCGTTGTACGAAAAGCATTTGGAGGAGGTGGGGTTAATTTTGGAACGCGAAACGAGTCAAAAAATTAATTTTGTAAAAATTCACGTACCGAAGGAAGTGCTATGTCAGTACGCAGAAATCCTCAAGTTAAGGTTACCGATGAAGGATGTAAGTATATTTTTAAATTGCCATAAAATAAACTTTTGACTCTCAGAACGTCAAACGCATTTTACTTCGAATTACGGATTGGTTCAAAGAAATGTAAATAAACAAACATTTTGGGAAACTCCAGTAATTGTTTTGAACTTTTGTATACCTTTAAGGGGTATTAGAAATTACTCATTGGAATCCCCTACTATAGCAACGTTCGCAAAGAATTGGCGCGCATACAACTTGCAGTGATGAAATCTTAAAACCGCTTTCAGAATAACTTTTGCCAGAAAACTTAAATTAAATAATCGTCACTACGGAGAATTGGTTAATTGACCTTTACTTTAATGTAAAAACAAGTCTATGATGTGATACATTTAACGTTTTTAAGAGTACGGTACTTATCAATTTCAATGTTAATTTTAATATCATCTTAATTTGATAAAGCAATTTAGTTAGTGTTGCTTAATTTTAGTTCATTGATCTCTTCGTTTACTTAATGAAACGTTTTTTTTAATGTTTATTAACATGCACGCTTTCTCTCAAGCCGGTACATAAAACCTTGAAAAGTTGGCGGTTCTTGGTAACTAAACTTATAGCATTGATTACGAATTTTATAATCAATGCTTATAGTCTCATTTTTTATTTTTACTTAACTTTTGGAAGATTTAATTCATTCTGCATATATTTTTCTTTCACATTGATCGTCTTTCTTTTTTCGCTAGCTTTCATGTACTGCTAAGAAAACACTATGCCTTCTACAAGTTAAATAAGCATATCCACTTTAAAGATTATCAACCCTGGGGCCTTCCTACATTGTTTACAATTTAACAAAGAATAGGGTGAACAGTTCAAGTAAACTTTTATGTATCGATATAATTATTTTCTTGTATTCAATCTTGCCCTGAGGTTACTACTTCACGTTCATCACATTTCATTTTAACATTCAATGAATTTAACATTTTGACTGTATTTTTTGTTTTTATTTTTATGTTTATCTATCTTATTACGTATTCAGCAAATCGAATGCGTGTTTGGTTTTCTACAATAACGCATAATTTTAAAGAAACTTAGAAACTGTCTCTTTTCATTAAAATCATTGCAAATGAAAACGGCTACACTCGTATGGCGTATTTAAGAAATCCAAAAAATGTTATCAAGCGTTTACCGCAGAACTCCACATCGTCCTTACTAATAAACGTCAAAGAACGTGTAGAAAGTCTGGATACGTTGTAATAAACACATCAAAAAATGTGTAAAATAAATATGTTTGTCAATATTCTAAGATTTCGAAAATCTGTGTAGGTTCACGGCTATTTTGGCTTGATGATTGTGCCCAAAATCTAATCAGATCTGCACTATTATATTTAAAACCCATATGCAAAGTTTTGTAAAAATCAGATACGCCACGTCGTAGGGAAAAAATGTACATTTATGTAGAAAATGTGCACCGCGAAGGAATTTGTAAAATCGAATTAAACTTTCAGTATCGGCCGACAATACATACTTAAATGTATCTAACTGGTAAGCCATTATACGACCGCTACCTAGTCAGTACGTCGCGTAGGGACAAACCGAGGTATCGCCCCCCAATTCCATTCTCACAAAGCGAAAATGAAATTGCGTTTTACAAAAAAAATGATTCAAACAAAAGCACATGTTCGAGAAGAGTCACAAGTCAAAAATCAACATTTTTCAGTAGGAGCAAAATAAGAAAAATGTTTTGCGAAAATTCATTTGCTTCAGCAATTAGTATATAAAAACGGAAAATCAAAACTGTCTGGGTTACAATACTTTCCGGAGTATCTTTTCTGTTATTTTAAATATCCCAAAGATGTGAGCATCCCCTAAATTTAACCCCCTTTTGGAGTTGTGTCGTTTTTGAATAGAAAATTTTGTTACCCTGTCCCAAATTGTGACGCTTAATTATTATTGTTAAATATGAAAATGCCAAGCAATTATGTAACAAAAATTTATTGTAATTATACGACATTCAAACTATTGTAATACTCATAATAATAAGATGGTACAACACAGTCTTTTTTACTATTCTTTTGTTTGACGTTCTCTTTAGATTGTTTAAATAATCCTAGAAGGCCATTTTTCTTCTTAGCATCTATGGAAAGCTTGCTTTCATAAAGCGACTTCAGAGTCATTCATTTCGTTCGTTGTTTTAATCCTTTTAACCAAAACTTCCCTATATTCGGTTTCGGCATAAGATGTTTTGCACCAGAAAGTAAATGGACGACATATTCTCTACTTTAATAATTTTGATGTCACTCATCAATTAGTATTGTTGGAAACGTCTTTTGAAAAATTTGTTCCACACTGGGAAGATAAATCTTTCATATTCAGAAAGTCTTGGTGAGACAATTCGACGACCTCGTACGGATGTGTCCTTCTAGCTGTTCTAATTATTGTTATGTATTGATCTGGCACGTAAATTGGAGCCGACTTCATGGATTTTTTATTTTTTCTCGATAACTGAGTGAACATTGTCCCCTTCATTCTGACTATGGCCTTTGATAAGGAACTTATGGGTGATTGATTTTACCTTAAAAACTTGCACAGCATGCATATACATTGAAATAATAAATCTGAAACAAAAGAATAAAGTACCCACATTTGAAGCAATAAGCTGATAATTATATTCATACCTATTCTTCTGCTGACCACAACAGTTGTCTGAATAAAATACTAACTCCAGGTCATCTGAATTTGCGGCATTTGCTTTTTCTTCGATGAATTTGAAAACACAGCTCCCTATTTCATTAACCTCTCCTACCCTCACCTTCATGCCAGATATAACACTTCGTAGTATTGGAGTTCAGTTGACAGATTGTAAAGTTATATGTGTGTAATTTTGATATGTAATAAAACGAAGACACTTCTCCTCTGGGACAGGGAAGTACCGCTTGTAAATCATAGCAGGATACAATGTAAGTGTCATTAACTTTCTTTTTATCTTCTGATTTTTCGATTCTGGACAGTACCTTCTCCTGTTGATGTTGATTATATCTTTCCTTCAGATTTTCTCTTTCATCATCTTTGGCTATTTGGAACGCAGTGCACAACTCGCACTGGTCTTTCTTAGGAGAAAAAAGAAATATTGTATTCTCCGTTGAAAATCCGACTAAACATTACACGGTGACCATATGGTCGGTTCTGACTTATACAATTCTGTTTGTAATCCTCATAAATATCAGCCAGAGATTTTCCGCCTTCAATGTACTCTCTCGTGGTTTGTGCCCGGAGGTAGTGTGATTCGATTCATGGAATCGAATCTATATGTCTTCTCTTATCGGCCTTGATTTTTGGATTTACATGCCAATATTTTCCGTGTTTTCCTCGTAGGTCGTCTTCAACAAATTCTGATTCTTTTTTACTAATAACAGTTCGGATAGGACGGTCATTTATGTCGAGGATGGTTTTAAAAAAAAGTTTGCACACCCTAATTCTGTTCTCACCAATGTCAAAATAGAAGGCGTTGTTAAGGTGCATTATTCCCATATTTTGTTGATATCAATTGCATATTAGCAGCAACGAAAACACGTTGTTTGTTAACATCATTCAATGCCCAGTACCTTGTAAAAATATGTCTTCGTTGGTCATCATTTATTTTTGAAGAGCATTTTAGCCGACATTTTGCACCACAAGGGGTCTCTAATTGACGGTTAGTTTTTGAACAAAAAGTGTATGCCTGACCAGTATTGCGAAGCATTTTTGTTTTATTTTTTGTCCACCCTAATTGCTTGGCACCTCTCTTCTTACCTCTTTTGGTTGGTACGATGACCTCATTATCATATTTTAAATCTATATTATTTATAGAGGCTGGATCATTGTTTGTATCATTCAGTCTACTTAATATGGGCAGTGGAACAACAATTTCATTACTGATAGGTTTTTCGGCAATAGTGTGCCGAGGCGACGATGAATTAGGGGCATGATCAGAGTCAGAAGTAGAGGATGAATCAGAAGACTCCGAACTAGAAGAGGAATCGGAAGAATCACCTCCACTATAATTGGAGTCTTCAACTGAGTCATCTGTACAATAGCGTTCGCTTTCGATTTCTTCAGTCATCTTCTTCTTGTTTTATGTAAAAAACGGGCCTGTTGAGCTAAGACTTCACTACCAGTCTTTGATTGAATATCACCAGAAGCAATATCTGATTCAGAAAAGACTTTGCCGTTTGTGTTAACTATGGGAGTATTAATTTCAGCACACTTAGCTGTAAATGGAATAGTAAACTCACAAGTTTCGGCTGTATTTTTTTTATTTTAAATTTCATGTTTTGTTTTTCTTATTACTATCAGGTTGATTGAATGTTACACATTCGCTTTGCAGCAAAGCGGTAGCGTTAAGATTGGAATTTTGAAAATTCGACATTTCCTGCTTTGAAAATTAATTAGTATTAATTTCAGATTTCTTTGTTTTATCCATTTCAGGAACGTTACTATCTATGATTTGCATTGATCTACACATAGCCGCTATTCTCTCACCACGAGAAGTCATGTTTGTCTATAACAAATAGTAAAGAACAGTATTATAAGGTAAACCTTACTGTTGATCAAAGGATATTCTCTCAAACTACTTGAAATTGTCTCAGGTCGGATTATGTCAATGACAATTTCGTTCAGCAAACAAACAAGAAAAAAGTCACAATTCAAAATATGCCACTTTAAATGTCACTTAAGTTCAACATAACCTACGCACGAAACAAGAAAACTGTCACAATTCAAATTACGTCTATTTAAATGATCGACAACTGCAATCTTCCTGCAAACACTGTCACAATTCGAAACGTGTCACTTTAGCAGATCAACAACTCACAATAAGTAGTTCTATTAGGGTTTTATTTAGAGATGTGACCTTCTTTTTGATCAGAATAACACCTTACACCGACAATGATTGTGTAACAACCGAATTGTGTCACTATTCCACTGAACTATATACTAACTGGAACGCCAATTGTATTTCCAAAAAGTGAAGCAAATTGAGTTTGCGAAGGCTATTACGGAGACTGCGCACAACGGTTTTTTATTCTGTCAAATTTAAATCACAACGACCGATATAAGCTCTTTGTTTTTGCGACGTACCAAATTTATTTGTTACTTATTCTACAAGGCAGTTTTTTAAACTATTCACTGCCTGTACTGAATTTATAAGAACGTTACTTAAATTATTATGTACGCAAGTGCATCTTATATAATTGCATTCTTATAGGCAACACATTATCTTTGTACAAATGCAGCTATCTTCTTAATCTTCGGAAGTCATTATAGACAAGAAAACTATTCGATATTATAGGAAAGAGAACATCTGATCTTAAGATACTAATGGAATGACATGAAATGTGTATTTTACGTTGTTGGTACATAGGTGTTTGATCACTAATTATTAAAAATTAGGATGACGAGTTATATAATAGAGGTTGGTTCTCAAGATTATAAACTTTATATTCTACTCCATAATGTTATGTAAATTGTAGATGAAACTTATGTACTTACATGCATGCTTCATCTCATATTTGTAAAGAATGTGACAAAGAGAAATACTACTTTTTAACCGATGTTGCTAAAGTAGTTAGAGCTTGAGAGAATTTGTTAGAAGGAACAGGGGAAGTTTGTCGAAAAGGACTACATAAATAAGAAACATAATGGAGGACACAAACATAATTCAAGTGAAAAACAAAAAATGTATGCGTGATAAAGTTTTTCGACAACCAACATCAAAGTGCCGATAGTTAAGTAGGGTTTCAGTATAGTTTATTTAAATTCAGCTTTTTGTCATTTTCCAATACTGTGTATATAACTACACATTTGCGTTTCAAACGTAAAGAGACACAATGCTTTTCTTTATTTGTGTGCAAATAACTATTAGAATAATTAATAAAAAGAACTTTGCGAACTCTATTATATATTAAAGTTTAAATACTTAGATAATTAAAAAATTAAATGGTTTAATGCACTTATAAAACACAAAATTTGGGTACTCTACCCAATGCGCATGCGCGGCAATTTCGTATTCTAGCCAATGCGTATGTATATGGTACTAGCATTCCATATTAATATATAGTTCAGTGCACTATTCGCGATTCATATTTATCCACTAGACAAAGTCAGCATGCTACGCATGCGTTAAGTCACAAAAATAAATTAGCTTCTAAAGAGCAGACAGTCATGAACAATAATTAGCACTTACATTAACATTCATCAGTTGAGTAATCAATATGAATGCAGAGTATGTACTCCATGTGAATTCATACAAACGAGTCGAGAGTATTCGGGTGTGCGCTCGCAACGAATCGAGAGTAGGTGAGGACGCACAAACGACATAACATATTAATATAGAAGATATGGATGTAGTCCGAATAGAAATTATTTATTAAAAAATATTTAGAAGCGGATTTATTGGCTCGACCGCTTTAACGTAATACAACAAAGTTTATTTAGGTGAAATTGACTGTTTGGTTCACATAACGCTCGCAGTTACGCGTATGTGAGTCATCAAGTTCGTGCATACGATTTACAGTTAAACCATTCGAAAATTTGCAAAATTACGAATATTTTGATTTTTATTCGTGTTTTTACGTAATATGGTTCCGGAGTTATAAAAATTACAGTATTCGTATAACAATGTAAAATTCCTTAAAAAAAATTTTTTAAAAATGATAAATTTTTTTAAACATTATGTGATAGGGTCATAAAAGGAACGTTTTTTTTAAATAATTTTTTTTATCTGTTATAATTTAGAAATTATGGCCGTTTTAGTTTTCGAATGAAATTTTGTCGGAAACGTTTTTCGCTTATAACTTTTGAAAACACGCGAGGTCTAACAAAACTGAAACGGCCAAAAAGTTTTATTTATCCGCGTATGATGCTTTTTGAATTTTGAAAATGGGTCCGTAAATAAGCGAGTTGTGGTCAACTTTTTTTGACTATTTTAACATTTTTTTAAACTCGAAGATGCCCTCGTACAAAAAAATCTAAATCGAAAAATAAAGACACATCTTTCGTAAACTCGAAACTTTTTCGAAACGAAAATATCTTAAGCCGTTCTAATGTGAGACGAATTTGAAAAAGGTTGATTTTCGTATAGATTTGAAAATGAATCGAGAGTAGGTGTGCGTTCACACTAACGACATAACATATTAATATAAGATATTGGTGGAGATATTGTTAAAACAATTAGTGTAAATTGATTGCTATATCTCAGTAATTACTTATCGGATCACAAATAGTTTAAACAAAAGCTGTGTATAATTAAATTACAAACAACTTTTATTTGAAGCAAAAATGTGTAAAATAAATATATTTCTAAATATTTAAAAAATCTGAAAATCTATGTAGGTTAACGTCCCTTTTGGCTAGATAGATTATACCCAAAATCTAATCAAGTCTGCGGACTTATAAATAAGGTCTATGTGCAAAGTTTCATAAAAATCAGACTGGTGGTTTTGTGTTTACATACGGACCCACGGCCGTCGGACCGAATTTTTTTTTGCTTCATTATAACGTACTAACTCTAATTCGTCGGAAAAACTGAAAAAGGGGGTGTTAAAATGTTTGGTTTGGAAACCGTCGCATAACTCCCCATCTATTTATAAGATGTGGAGTAAAAACGAAACCCTCTTTCGTACCGCAATTAATCTGGTTAATAAAATAGTGAGAATGAGATTCAGACTCGATGTAGAGAAATTCTTGAAAAATCTAAAATTAAAAAACAAACTAACGTTCACCGCAGAACTCCACATCCACATCTCCATTCTAAGATTTCGAAAATCTATCCAGGTTAACGGCGTGTTTGGCTTGCTAGATTATACCCAAAATATAATCAGATCATCAATATTATATAAAGGGTGCATCATAAAGAATTTGAAATATTTTAACTGTAGAAAACCTGAGCTGAGATTTAACCCAAATCACCTAGATAAGATTCTAGAGTGTTTTATTTGAAAATTTAGAAAGTATTTGTACCCAGTACTTTAAAACTATTCGATGTATCTTTGTCATACTTGGTGTGTAGGTACTAAACACTCTACTAAATTATGTTAAATAAAGGTTTGGTACTGCCAACAACAACACTCTGATTTGTTTGTTTCAAGTTTCTCGTTCTGATCATAGCTGACGATACGTGGCAACTACGACCATGGACTTTTTGCAACATAGTAATTATTTATTATATCATTTCAGGATTGCGTTCAAAAAGAATCCACTAATTTCATCAATTCCTTAGTTAATAAAGCATTAGATTATGTTAACGTGAAATTGGACGAAGCAAAATTTCCACCTCAAAAATATGTCCTTACTTCAATATTTTCGAGAGAAAAAGATTATTTGTGAGAATATCCTTAGATTAATATTGAAGAACGATTAACTTATTTGATTACAGATTTGATATGGATTCTGAAAATTTTTTCACTCCTTCGGATCGAATTTCCATAGTTTCATATATTCTACATCGCGAAAAATTTAGCGAACAAGAGCAAGACAAAGGAATTAAGAAATTAATAACCGATAAAATTTATAAAGCCGCCTATCCTTTACACGACGGCGATTTAAACACCGAACAATCTCAAAGGTGTTTACTATACAACGAGTGGGCTTCTGTATCCAAGTGGATTAAATATCAACCCATTGATAATATAAAAGAGTATTTTGGTGTAAAATTTGCTTTGTATTTTTCCTGGTTAGGATTTTATACGCATATGTTAATTCCAGCCGCTATTATAGGAGTATTTTGTATTATATACGGAATATTAACTTTACCTAATGATAAGCTAAGTCAAGGTATATGCAATTCTACGACTATAATGTGTCCGCTCTGTGATAAAAACTGTGATTATTGGCGCTTATCTTCTACCTGCACTTATTCAAAGATTTTATATGTAATTGATAATCCTTCTACTTTATTCTTCGCCGTGTTTATGTCGTTCTGGGCCGCACTGTATCTGGAACTGTGGAAACGATACAGCGCCGAAATTACTCATAGATGGGGATTGACCGGTTTTGATGTGCAGTGCGAACCGCCCAGACCAGAGTATTTAACAAAATTGGCGAATGCAAAGAAACACAAAGTTAATTATGTTACACATGAAAGTGAACCAGTGGTGCCTTTTTGGAGAGTCCGATTGCCAACTTTAATTTTAAGTTTTACTGTTGCACTATTTTGGGTAAGCGTTATTTCTTTTTTCAACAAATTTCTTATGTACAGGGTTACAGGTGCTGTTAGCCGTTGGCGTTGTCTTCGGAATTGTAATCTATAGAATGTCGCTCTTAGCCTCTGACGAGTTATATGCCGATACAACTAGTTATTACACGTACATACTGCCATGCACAGCTGGATGTTTAAATTTATTTTGTATTATGCTTCTTAATTACGTTTATAATTATTTGGCTCAAGTATTGACTGACATGGAATTCCAACGCACACAGACTGAATACGATGAAAGTCTTGCCTTGAAAATATATATGTTTCAGTTTGTTAATTACTACAGCAGTTTATTTTACATTGCTTTTCTTAAAGGAAAATTTGTTGGATACCCGGCAAAATATAACAGAATATTTGGTTACCGACAAGAAGAGGTATGTTTTCTTTTTTATTTTGAATTTGAGAAAATGTTTGAATAGTACAGGGAAGTGGAAAGTCAACTTTAATGCAGTTGAAATGTCTACTGGTTACTTACTATGGATAGACTGATAAATATTTCAATTGTAATTTTCTATTGATTCTTCAGAACAAACATTTTGAGCGTTAAATTTCCTGTTGATTAAACTAAAAATGAAAGATGTGTTAGCTAAGTTATAACAAATTTTTTATTTTAGTGTAGTCCAGGCGGTTGCTTGTTCGAATTAACCCTTCAATTAACAATAATAATGGTGGGCAAACAAGCATTTAATTCGATAATGGAAATGATATTACCTTTTTGTATGAAATTGTACAATTCGTTTAGAGCACGCACAGGTCTAAAAAAAGAACAATCTGAGGACGATATAATATGTTGCAATCAATGGACCGAAGACTACACCCTTTCGGACATAGAACCGCAGGGACTCTTCTACGAATATCTCGAAATGGGTAACTTTCACAAATACGTCAGTTAAAATAAAATTTCTCATTTCACTTCGTTTTAGTGCTGCAATACGGTTTCGTAACGATATTTGTAACAGCATTTCCTTTAGCGCCTTTATTTGCTTTAATAAACAACATACTCGAAATGCGTTTGGACGCTAAAAAATTAATAAAGTATTACAGACGGCCAGTACCTCACCGTGTTAAAGACATCGGTATTTGGTTGCCTGTGATGGATGTTTTGGGCCGAATCTCGGTGGTTTCGAACGCTTTTATTATTGCATTTTCGTCACATTTCATACCTCAACTCGTTTACTATCTACGGAAGGGCGGGAATAAAGAAATGGATGGATACTTAGAATTTAGTTTGTCGAGATTTGATGTAGGGCATTTTAAAAACGGCACCGGTCCCGAAAAAACGGCGTTCAACGTGTCTTCTTGTTACTACTCAGAATATCGACATTCTTCCGAATTCAATTATCATCGCCCTGTGGAATACTGGCACATAATGGCTGCCCGTTTAGCATTTGTAGTAGTTTATCAAAATCTCGTTGGTTTCGTAATATCCGCAGTTCAATACATAATACCCGACGTACCTAAGAAATTGGACATTCAAATTAAGAAAGAAGCGTATAGAACTAACGAAACCATTATTAAATACGAAACCGAAAGAGCGAAATTAAAATTAAAAAGAGGTAAGTTTAAAGTTATTATAGACGAGACGAATAACTCCAAACACTTTCATTTTAAGGATCCAGCCTAAATTCTCCATCTTCAGTACATGCTGCTTTAAACGGCGATGCACATACTGAAGGACCAAGCAATGTACATTTCCGCAATAATAACGCCAGGCATTCTCTTTATCACGACGTAATTGATACTTAAACTAATCCTTCGGGAACAATTACTTTCACATATACTTTTCTATCATCTCGTGCTGTATTTATGGTGCCTACTCTTCAAATATATAATTACAAAGATATTTATTTTAAATATACTTATACGTACTTACCAGTTTCTAGAGTAGTTCGATCTGCATAATTCGATTTAGTATTAGTATCTATAATAAATCTAATGACTCTTAAAAATAAGGTATTGGGTGAGAGTGCTCGAATAAGAACGGGTAGGTGAAGAATGTATCGAATGCTGTTTCTTACCGTATTTTAGTAAAAGTCGCCCGCAAGTGACTCTAATTGAATTTTATGCATGTTAAATGATATTTATTTTGTAAGAAGATAATTAATTATGAAGAATACATTTTTTACATATTGATGTGAATAATATAGATATGTTTTATATGACTTGCCGTAATGACATTATATTTGTTAAAATGTTAATTATTTCTGTTACTGTTTATAAACGTTTATAATTGCCCAACAAATTTATTGTTTTGTACTTTTCTAGTGTGTATGAATATATTTCCAAAAAATTAATATTTTTAAAGGGAATCAAGAAATCCTGTATTTTTTAGATGTAATTAATTCAATATGAACAACATTGAACTTGAAATAAACGTTAAAAAAAATATGTTTGTTAATGTATAGACTAGCCATTTGAATGCTATTTGGGTTCAACCAATTATTCAAATTACTGATTTAAAGAAATTTGTATTCCATACATTTATGTCGAACAGCTTTTCCGTAAAACTTTTTATTACTTAAGTGAGCATCTTATCTTTTACAACAATTTTATTGAAAACAACAATCGTAAAGTAAAAACGTAAAATTAAGCGTAAATAAGACACTTAATGATGTTTCATTTACTTTCGAAAAGATCCGATAATATTGAACAGGTAATAATTAGTAGTCAGGAAAATTAAGTAATACAAAGTATGAAATTTTGGTTCTCAAATACGAGAGATTTTATAGAACATTACCTGCAATTTCATACCATCAAGCTGTATTCGGCATGGAAATTCGAGTTTTGATGGAAATTTTAACGCGTGAAAATTTCCGATGAATTCAATCGTGATTGGTCTATTATGACAAAATTAATGAATCTATTTGGTCGAGAAAATGTTAGTGGAACTTTCACGTTGAAAAATTCCATGGACGTACTATATACCAAACATATATATTTATTAATAAAACACCCTGTATTTTATTGCATATCTTAAAAGTTCATTAAAAATAACCCAAGTTTATTAGAAACCTTTTTATCGAGTATACAATGTTTTGGAGATGATTTGATTTTCTTTAAATAATGAATTTAAGACCTATGGAAGTAACTTTTACGATATTTAGTGTCAGTTCTTCTTATACAGGGTATTCAAAAAGTATTCGTTGTTCCTCAAATTTAGACATCAACAACTTTATTTGAAGTGGAAGTGAGTGAGCGGCGTCTCTTAATAAAACTAGTAAGAAACAAAGATTTTGTTTATCTTATTTATTACTTTGTAGATGATTTTTTCCTGATTTTTTTACATGTAATGAAACCTATAATACCCACACTTGCAACGGGCATAAGCTGGTTATTGGCTGTCAATCGGTCAACGAATCGCCTACTTATTCATGTACCCGGTGCGGAATATCGACGGCGTAACCTAATCCGTTAGGTTATGGTGTAATTCCGGCTTTCTAAGCAAGTTATGTTGCATACAAGCTAAAATTGGTAATAACTCGGTTGGTAAAACTTTGGTATTGGGAATTATCACTCTAATTATTTTATTTATGGCGGTAGTAATCGTCGGTTCAAGTGTAAAACAAGAAAGAAAGTAAGCCAGAGCTACGTTGAGAAGCCTTGTGGATCTAGAAGCACTGTTTGTAATAACTGATAATTAAACTTTTTAAGTTTTCTTTGTTTGCTATTGTTCAAATACTTTGGTTTGAAGCGGCCGGAGTTGACCTGCATAAAGCGACCGTAATGGGCCGGTGGAAACGCCCGAAATTAGGCCAGGGGGACATGGAGGCAAGACCATAATAGTATTTACAGCATTGTTCCAATAATGTAGCTTCCGGCAAGGTGCCTAACGGCCATCTATCGGCCGCAACGATTTTGTTTGTTGGGCATTTTATATAGTTTAAACGACAAGATACTAAAAATAACTATTTTATTGTAAGGTAGCCAAAATTCGTACAATAAGCGCTAGAAATCTAATTTTGGACATTGAGGTGGCCAAAACTAGATAACTCATTTCTAGTTTTGGCCACCACTATGGCCAAGCGAATAAATTCTTTGTTCTAGTTTTGACCATACTTATTAATAATAAAAAGTAGGTAATAAAATGATTTCTTTTACCTACAGACAAAAAAAATGGCAAAACCAAAATCCAATAAGCAGAGAAAGGCCAGAAAATTTTTTCAACTATAGTAGTGAACAGCTTAAAGAAGCTTTAAATGCAATCAAAACTGATGGAATGAAGGTCCAGGCAAGAGCACAATTGTTTGGACTTTCATGTACAACGCTTAGGCGAAAAATTTTAAATAAAATTGAGTGAAAAATTGGACTAGAATGCCATTTAGGATAAGAGACATTAGTAAATAGGGTAATATCAAATGCAGGGGCTTTCTTGTAGATAAAGATGAACTTTGCTTCTCAGTTAAAAGATTCTTGATGAAATGGGAAATTCTTCAATGCCCTTTATAAACTGGAAGGAAATGGTATTTAAGCATTCATCCGTAGACATCCTCAATTGTATTTAAAACAAGCGTAGTTTATAAATAGACCAAAACCCGAGGGATACCAGAAAAAAATAAATTTTGGTTTAATGATCTAAGATCGCATTTGGGCGATAATGTGATATCAGAAGAGGGTGGAATATGGATGAGACAGCATTTTACTTAAATCCAAAGGCAGGTATGTGGTCGTGGCAGAGAAAGGAGCTCATGTTTATTCCACGGAGGAAGTTCTGATACGGAAAATATTACAACCCTTATTGTGGCAAATACTGTCGGTGATATGGCACCTTCCTTAACATTGTATAAATGCGAAATAATTTCTGCTTGGATATTGGAGACTCGAAAAATTAAAACCGGACTGGATGACTTCTGAACATTTTTACGACTACATAAAAAACGACTTTAACAAATTTTTGGTTTCAAATCTTCCCGTGATTCCTTTTTTGGATGGACACTTATCTTATGAGTCTTGCGCTGAGTACTCAAATAGTATTATAGTTAACAGAAGCAAACATGCGACCTGGTGGGCGGTTACAATGTCGCTGTGCTCTAAGTTAGTACACTCAGAGAAACTAATAAGAAGCGAACGAACGAAATAACAAGCTCGTGAGCAGCGAAAACAACAGCAAACAAACTTTCGTCGGCGAGTATACCGCTACGGCAATTTGTATTGTGATTGGTGAATTGCATTCCCACTATCAATTTTTAAATTTAGTTGGCATATTTTCCGGGTCTCATGTTTGCTTCTATGCGCTGTAGTTTGCTTATATCCCAATGCAACTCACATCCTCCAACCACTGGATGTAGTTTTTTTTTTCTATAATATGTAAATGGAAAGATGGCTTTAAGAAAGTGGAAACTACAACATGAGGGGTGGATTGGAAAAAACATAATGTTTCTGAATTACTTTACGATGTTATAGGGAGTATTAACTTTTCTACCTCTCCAATGGCTTTAGAGCCTGTGGACTTCACCCATTTAATGAGAACAATATGAATTACACCAAGTGCACCAAGATTGCAAATTATTTTACTTTGTCAGGAACGGAACCAACAATAAATGTTAAAAAAGAAAAAAAGGACAAATCCTATTTGGAGTATGTGGAAAGCAAAATTGATGACGATGACCAAAAAATGTCCAAAAAAAAATACAAGCACAAATGTTGTACGATGTTAGGTACAAGTTTGTTTTGGATAACAACATTTAGCTTATTTCTGAAATACCATTAAATCCGAATTTTATAGAAAACGGTGATATGCTGGTATTTTCATTCCCTGAATTTACGACATAATCAGCATAGATGATAATATTGAATTATTAAATATAGATGTCTAGTAAAGCAATGAACCAACAACTCCAGGTATAATTAGTTTGACAGATACTTACAACGAGGAGGAGATAAATAGAGCAGCTAAAGAAATCAGTGACCTTGATAGATACGACGAGCCAAAAGATATATATGTGAAGAAGAGAATCATAGCAACGTAAAATATTTTCAAAATATCAAAGAAGATATGATTAGTTCAGGAGACAAATAGGCACTGAAGAAAGTAATGAGCTTGGTGTAGACAAGAAAGAAAAAGAAACACCTGACGAACAAAGTGAAAATAAATTAGAGATAAGGGTAAACATTAAAATTATGCAGAATTGACAAAAAAAATAAGTGGTGTAGAAAAATGAATATTGAAATTACAGACTCAAAGCAAAGAAGAAATGAAAAGTGTAGACGAAAATGTAACTGTCAATAACAAAGATCTGTATATAGAGACGCAAAGAAAGGAATGATTGAAGAACGGATAGCACAGCTGAACTTGAAATTGTAAATAAAAATAGAGTATTAGCTGTAGAAAAAAGTGAGACTGATGTGAAACTCGAAGAAAAAGAACCTTATGAACTTAAAACTTAATTGATGGAAGAAAGTATGAATAAGTATAAAGCAGAAAGACATAGGGAAGCAAATGAAGAAAATAGTATACCAAAAAATATTTTTAATCAAGAGGTACAGGAAATTATGGTTAAGTCTAATGACGAAATGCCACAAAAACAGGAGATCAGAGTCGATACACCCAATGCAGATAAAATATAGAACGTATAACGTATTGGAAAACTCCTAAAAATCTAGCAAATTCAAAATTTGTTAAAATACTCAGTTATGTCTTAATTAAAAGGCGACAAAAGTACAGATACAAAAAAATAAACAGAAATTTTTTTTTTTTTTTTTTTTTTTTTTTTTTTTTTTTTTTTTTTTTTTTTTTTTTCCTTTTTTTTTTTTTCTTTCCTTTTTTTCCTTTTTTTTTTCCTTCTTCCTTTCCCCCCCCCTCCCCCCCCCCCCTTCCTCTCCCCCCCCCCCTTTTCCCCCCCCCCCCCCCCCCCCTTCCCCCCCCCCCCCCCCCCCCCCCCCCTCCTCTCCCCCCTTCTCTTCTCCACCTCCCCCCCCCCCCCCCCCCCTTCCCCCCCCCCCCCCCCCAAATAAAAAACATTTTCTCCTCTTTTTCCCTCTCTCCTTTTTTCCTTTCTCCCGTTTTTCTTCTTCTTCTTCCTCTTTTTCCTTCCCCTCCTTCTTCTTTCCCCCTTTTCCTCTTCTTTCTTTCTTTTTTCTTTCCTTTTCCTTTCCCCCTTTTCTTTTTTTTCTCTCTCTCCTTTTTTTTTCCTTCTTTCTTTTTCCCCCCCCCCCCCTCTCTTTCCCCTTCCCCTTCCCTTCCCTCCCTCCCCCCCCTCTTCCCCCTTTTTCCCTCCTTTCTTCTTCCTCTTTCTCTCCCCCTCTTCTCTCCCCTTTCTCTCCTCCTCTTCCTCTCTTTCCCTCCTCCTTCTTTCCTTTCCCCCCCCTTTCCCTCCTTTTCCCCCCCCTCCCCTTCCCTTTTTTCCCCCCCTCTCCTTCCTTCCCCCCTTTTTTTTCCTTTTTTCCCCCTTCTTCCCCCTTCCCCCCCCTCCCCCCCCCCCCCCTTCCTTCTTCTTCCCCCTCCCCCCCTCCCTTCCCCTTTTCCCCTTCCCTCCCTTTCTCCCCTCCCCCTTCCTCCCCCCCCCCCTCCCTCCCCCTTTCCACCCCCTCCCCCCCTTTCCCCCCCCCCCCCCCCCCTCTTTCCCCCACCCCCCCCCCCCCCCCCCTTTTCCCCTTCCCCCCCTCTCCCTCCCCCCCCCCTTTTCCTTTCCCCCCCCCCACCCCCACCCCAACCACCCTACCCCTTCTTCCTTACCACCACCCCCCTTCCCCCCCCCCCCCCCTTCTTCCCCCCCCTTTTCCCACCCCCCCCCCCCCCCCCCCACCCCCCCCCCCCTTCATTCTTCCCCCCTTCCCCATCCCTAAAACCACCCCTTCCACCCCTTCCTTTTCCTTTCACACACCCCCACCTCCTCCCAACAAACCTCTTCACCTTTTTTTACCCCCCCCCCCCCACCCTCTTTTCTTTTAATAAAAAAAAAAAATAAAATATTATTAAAAAATAATATTATATATAGGGAAATTTACACATCTTCAGTTCTCACGTCGGATATGTGGTATGAAAATGAATTAAAAAGCAACAAGAGAAAGAAGAAGAGGCGAAAAGAAAAAATTGAGAAAGGAAGTTAGAAAGTTAAATGCTTTAAAGAAAAAAGAAGATATAATAAAAACAAACGAAAACATGTATTTAAGTCTATCTGAAAAAAATATTAAAACAAAAAGACTGAGAAATAAAAATCTTATTAATAAAACAGGTTGTGGTATAGAAAGTTTGAATAAAACAAATATGACCTTTTAACACGTCAGATGATTTTGCTATTAGTCATTTACAAAAAGTATACCAATAAGGTTGCCATTACAGATTTAAAAGAAGGATTGTATATAGCGAGTATCTAGGTAAATATTTTTCCGGCAAAATCTTAAGTATTTCTGACGAGGGTCATCATGATAAAGACAATGAAAAGAAGTTGTTTGCTCTGGAAGGGGCCGGAACTGAAAGATAAATTATTTTATACAGTTGCAGAAATTAAAGAAATAATTTAAACTCCACAAAAAAGAAAATACAAGAGGGTTTTATTCTGTTCCAGAAATGGATACATTTTTAGATTTTAGCAATAAATGTATTTTTGTTCAGATTTCATTTTTAGCGTAACTTTTTTATCTAAATTAAAGAATGATTAATAAATAAAGTTTGTTTCGTATTTATTTTTGTAGGTTAAATTAAAATGCCCAAAACTGGTGAACTGAGTTAAAAAAAACTAGGTTAAAAATGGCCAAAACCGGTAAAATCGCATATATTTGACATTTAACTTTTGTTGCCACTTAATTTTTGTTACACATCTGATCTTTCATAATATGTCTATCTTTTTTATCCTGATCATGATAAAGATACTGTTATAATACTTTCATAAAATTATTTATAAACTCAAAATGAGCTTCGTAGTTGAAGCATACCTACATTAAAGTGGCCAAAATAGGTACGCCTACCCTATTTGCTAGAGAAACAAACATATGCCATACTAGTGTAAGAAGGATTCTTAAAAATTACAAGTTTTATTCATTCCATGTTCAGTATCACAAACATTTGTACCACGAATATTTTCAAAATTGGCTAATTTTTTGCTAATGGGTTCTTGAGTGTGTTGTGCAAGAACATGATTTTTTCAGCTGTACTGTTTCTCCGATGAATCAAATTATACTAACAGTGGCCTAATAAATCGCCATAACTTCCATATTATAAAATGGAAAATTGTCATGTTTTTAAAACAGTTGACATTTTGAACAACAGAAAGTTTTAAGATTTGTGAACACTTCTTGAGAACGTTCCTATATATACAGGGGGAAATTGTGGCTTCAGCAAGATGGTGCTCCATCTCATTTTCTACGGCCAGTGAGAAATTATGTACGCAGAAAATTTGCAAATAAGTGAACAGGAAGGAGTGATCTTTGTAACTGGCCAGTCAGATCTCCGGACCTCAATTTAATAAACTTTTACTTACGGGGCTATGTAAAACACATTGTGTACGCTATAACCACCAATCACTGACATGAAAATCAATTACTCCAATTAATAATTAATCCAATTATCAATTTTACTTCAAATATTTTGAGGAGCGTCAGACTTTGTATTCAAGAAAATGGTTATCACGTCGAGCAAGTATTATAATTTTGTGTTTCAATAATCTGTGCTTCCTGTTTAAACATAATCAAGCAATTTCATTTACAATTTTTTTAACTACTTATGTGACAAAATTAACTAGCCATACCTTGATTAAATTTTGTAAATATATCGCCAGAAAGTTAATAAAATCAAAAGTACGTTTAAATCTTCAAAACCCTTAGAGATATGAGTATAAGAAATATAAGTAAATTTTATAACAGGTCAAAATTCCTCATGTTCCAATTTAAAATAACAAACTTATTAATGTTTAAATTTCAGGAAAAAAATTATATAGTTTTTTTTGAACACCCTGTATAAAAGAACTAACGGTAGATATCGTAAATGTTACATTTATAGGTCTTAAATACATTATTTAAATATGATTTGTTAAAGTTATTTTTTTTACTAAGAAAATGCCAACAGTTTAAAAGTAAGGACATGTGTGCGTTTACGTGCATTTCGCTATCTAAAGCAACAGCTTCAATGCCTTAAACGCACGAGTGTCGATAAAGCCAAGTACTTGGCTTTATCGACACTCGTGCGTTTAAGCGCATTGACCAGCTGTTGCTTTAGATAGCGAAATGCACGAAGCACACATATCACTTCTACTTTTAACTTGGCATTTTCTTAGTTTATACTTAATCATACGTGTCAATGTTTTCACACGAGATGTCGTCAGACACACATTTTGCTTATTTTTTTACCTGCATTATTAAATTTTGACGACTTCGATGTATTTTACAAAGAATCATATTTCTCCAAAACATTGTACCCTAGGCATAAAAAGTTTTTGATAAACTTCATTTTGTTTTTGATGAACTTTTATTATATGCAATAAAATACAGAGTGTTCCGTTAAGAAAATATATGTTTGCTATAGTTCGTTTTATTGGAATATCCTGTTCGGACTATGTTTAAATTGTAGTTCTAATTGTTTTATTAAGAAATAATTGGGTAATTAGTAACAAGTTAGAAAAACTTTCTAAAGCTTGTCTATATCCAATTATTACTATTTCTGGATATACAGTGTGTCCGCGGATGATCCTATATAGGTTTTAATTTTAGTTTTAGCGAAAAATGTCGTTCTTGATGAAAAGTTTTGCTTGTTCTGAAACCCCATAAAATGAAATAAAATTCGAAGAATTATAGTAACTAGCAAAAATAACAATACAGAGTAATGATTCAATATATCCTCCTCCAACTTCAAAACATCTCTCAATTCTCCTTCTAAATTCTTTATAAGCGTTTCTAGCGTCAATATTAGATATGGTTTTCATAAAACTGACTATGAAATGATTTTGATTTTGAAAAACTTGAATTTTATTTTATTTTATGCGGTTTCAGAACAAGCAAAACTTTTTATCAAGAATGACATTTTTCGCTAAAACTAAGATTAAAAAATTTTCACGTATAGAATACCCTATCCGTGGACACAGTGTATAAAAAAACCAATTTATCAGTGCAAAAAATGAATTATTTTTTGCACTAGTGTAAAATATATTTTTTTATTTATTTTTTTTTGTTTCTTCGTTCGTAGAAATAATGTACAAAAAGCATATTTGTTGCACTCAGCATGATTGCACCTCTCGATGAATTCATGCATGGGGCAACAAATATGCACTTTTTCAATAGTTCAATAACTGTTTTAGTACTGAAAAGCGGCCGAAAAATATGTTTTTCTTCAAGCGACAATAAAACGGCATATTATTGAACTACTGACAGACGCTAAAAACGCTTTTACTGTCTAAACATTAAAAGCAACAGTTCTTTGTTTTCACAACTATTTAGAGGTTGGTACCTCGGTTATGTCATATTATGAATGTAACAGTAAAGTACCAACTTCATTCGTCGAGAATAAAACGTCACTATAACACTCGAGAATCTCGAAAATTTGAAAATAACACATGAAAACTAGCAATAAACGCTTGAAGAAAAAATAATATATTTCACTTGGAGTTAAAAATATAATTGTTTCGCTTAATTTGCTGTCTCGGCTAATGCCTCGCCAGCAAACTTTTAAGCTCAACAATGATATTGTTTAACTCCTAGTAAAATAATCTACTATTTTTTCGCCGCTTTCATTTTTGGCCGCTCTTGGGTGGCGCCATCTATCAATATTTTCTTAACTTACATAAAGATATTGACTGAACCGTCATAGTTACTTTACATTCATCATAAATCTTATTTATAATAAGTCGCCAAAAAAATGTTGTGTTCACCACTGCCAAAAAATTAAGATTTTTTTCCTCGTTTGATTTTTGTCTTCGCTTTTATGCCTTGACAATTAATCTCAAAAGACACACTTTTGGTCTTTGGATCTTGATACACAAATAATTATTTCCGTGTTCTAATTGTTTTACAAATACCAACTTAAATGACTTTTAAAAATAAATTACCGTATTTATAGACCCAGACGTTACTGATAGTGGCCTACCCATTAAAAACAAAACTCCTGTAAAGTCTTTGGCGTGACGTTGCTGCACAGTAGTAGCCAATGATGATTAACACTAAAAAATGTCCAAGTAATGTTTGGGCCACAACATTGGAATATTTCCTACAGACTCGATGAGAAAATGCTTTCAACAACGATAATTTTTCCTTGTTTGTCTGAATAACAACACGATATCAGATTTAGTCTTTACGATTAGAATTGAATCTAAAAAAAGTTACAACATTTCATTCATTTGCTGATTTATAATAGTATTAGGTTTTTATTGAAATTGTTGAAAAATTATGCATTGATGGGTCTGAAAAGTCAATCCCATATAAAAATATACAGGTAGTTTCGTTTATGAAGTATTTTTATAACCAAGTCTCTCGCAAAAGTATATTCTATTCAATACATTATTTTTAAACCAGACGTTATATAATAAGATTACCTACTATAGTATCTAAATATACTTTTTTGATAACCTTTGCAAAAACATGGATAAACGTAACAGAAAACGAATATAGGTACTGCGGAACTGTTGCCACCCTGTATATGTAACTATAATTTAAAATATCTGTATTTGTTTTTGAGATCGGCTTATAAGCTCAAAGTGCAAGTGACTACGGATACAGCAAAGCAATAATAAGAAAAGAATCGTTTCGAATGCGAAATACAAGAAAATGTGGGTATTGTGTGTGAATTTTTGAAGTTACAAAATATGGTATAAAAATATTCGAAAAAAGTGTTTTATATAGAAAATACTGCAGTTTATAAAATTTAAAATGTCTCTTTTTACTGTGAATAGTAAAAAGATGGTTTGAAAAAAATATAGAGAAAAAAATATGAATTTTGTTTGTTTCCAGGCTAAATGTAAACGTATTTCCTACTTTATCTACACGGTAGAAGAATGACATACGTCACGTGATTACAATCGACTTCGGTGGAGGTTTGGGGGCCACGAGGTTGAACCTAACACAGGATTATTTAATTTTTACCGGGTCAGAACATTTTGTGTACGAAAAATTCAAAATGCCATCGAGTAATCCTTTACCGCCAAAAGAAAATGCCTTATTTAAGCGAATTTTAGTAAGTGGCGTTTTGTTATGTGTGTCAAAATATGTCTTTCTAAAAGAACTCCGCTATTTTTAATTTTAATTATTATTAAGGATGTACGAAGGTGCAACTAGTGCACAATTACTTTGCACTTTTTTTTAATCACGGCCTTTGTGGTCGTGTATGTGATAATATAGGTTTTATTTTGATAAGTTTGTAAATATTTTTAAAATGTTTATTACTATAATTATTTAAACTTATTTGTTGCAGAGGTGTTATGAGCAAAAGCAATACAAAAATGGGTTAAAGTTTGCAAAGCAAATATTGTCAAATTCCAAATTCACTGAACATGGAGGTTAGTTGTTATTTTCATGTTTTATTCATCCAAGTAAACGTATGTCATTTCAGAAACATTGGCAATGAAAGGTTTAACATTAAATTGCTTGGGCCGAAAGGAAGAAGCTTATGAATATGTTCGAAGAGGTTTAAGAAATGATTTACGTTCTCACGTTTGCTGGCATGTTTATGGTCTTTTACAGAGATCTGATAAAAAGTATGATGAAGCGATTAAGTGCTATCGAAACGCCCTTAAGTGGGAAAAGGATAATATACAAATTTTACGGGATTTATCACTTCTACAAATTCAAATGAGAGATTTGGAAGGTTATAGGGTATGTTAATTTAGTTTTTTTCTTATTTACATTTAATAAATAGTCTAAGTAAGTTCCATCTTCTGTTCACAATTTTAGTTCGTACAGGGTCATACAATAAACCTGAAACTTAAGGTTAATCGACTAAAAAAGGGGAGTACAGGAAATTTTTAGTAGAACTGGTTCTAAAGCGTGCCGATTTTTATGAATAAGTGACATGTTAGTGAGTGTGGCTTCTCATAATTAACAAAAACAATAACTTCGATAATTAATTTTGCTTTAGCTTGAGATGAATAACGAATCCATAATTTACATTGTATCAGTCCAGCACTTTGTAACAAAATATTTAACAAATTAATGTGCGAATTTTTGAGTTATTTTCATAAATAGTTTGCTTTCCAAACCGTCTTCAATTTTTTCGACAATAGTTTAAAAATACCCACCAACGCACATGATAGTGTTTAAGGATCACGACTAGAATTGTATTCCTATCGATAAAGCCAAGTATTTCTGTACAGTAGCATACACGCACGAAAGAACACCTAATGCACATTTCAATTTTATTACAATATCGCTTAGATAATAATGATTTGCATTTAAACATTCAATTGTCGTTACAGTTATCTGTTGAAATTACTTAGTTTGTTACTATTTATACGTGTCCCTTTTACACGAGATGTCGTTAGACACACATTTCGCTTAAGAATTGTATTCCCCGCTTACTCTATCTTTTCTAAAGTTTGCAGGCTTTTTCATTGTGTTATCCTTCTCTATACACTCTCCATGTTTTTTAATCATCGTTTTTTGTTTCTTCACCTGGTTCTAATTTGTAGGTCTTGAGATCCCATTATCTATATCCCAACCATTTTAAGCAGTATCACTTTTAACATTTGAGTTTGTAATACACACGTAAGCTCAGCGTTTTAAAACCTCTCCTTTTTAAAACTGTTGTTTCTCATTTCTCCAGTCTATTTGCGAGGGGTAAACCGCCAGTTGAAGTAGGTGTACATCCATGTGGAATTCCAGTGGAAGTTTAGTAGAGGCATTGATTATAAGTAACTTTATAATCAATGGTAGAAGTATGACGTAGTAATTTAGTAGTGAAAGTGTCGTACGGTTTCACAAACAAACCGAACGGATGAAGTTGCTCAAAACTTCTTTCCTATGAGTTGAGTTAACTCGTTAACTTTTTTTTGTATTTGTTGTAGTTTCAAAACAGTTGATAATTTCTAAATGAATTACCCAAAAATGATTTTTACGATTGCTGAATGAGTGGAAATAGTGCGATTGTTCTTGCAAAACAATTTCTATGAAGTATCAGCTCAGTTTCTTAATATTCCTCATTCCGATAAAAATGTCAACAGGTCCAATTTGAGAAGAGTATACTAGTTTAGTATTCACTCTTGAAATATCATAAGTAACACCCTTACAAATTGAAACTTGTTCATGTAGCTTAATGAATATGATAGTGAGAGAAGACTACACTTTTGTGAAGAAATGAGTGAGCATCTAACTATCAGCGTCTCAGTTGCCCGTTATGCCTATTAATTGGCCAGCTCGTTTACCCGATCTGAACCGGCTTTGTGGAGATGTCAAAAATGTTTGCTATCCCACTCTCAACTGTTTCTATAGCAATTTGTAGCAAAGAACAGACGCCGAATGCTAACCCCAGATGTGTTATTATTTAAGGGATTCCTTTGAAACTAGCCCCTACCATTGTATGCAAGAGTAATTTCTTTTAATTATTGACGTTTCCAATAAATCGGATTGATTCAAAGAAGCCTGTGACGAAGAGAATAAAAAATGTGGGCTGCTTTTTCTGCACTATTAATTTATTGTTTCTAAACATTGTAAGTAAAGGTTACTTGAGGCACAATAAAAAAAACGTTCTTTGCCTTGACAATACTGTTCGAAAATAAAAAACCTTTCACACATGTACAAAATAAATTTGTTAAATTGGTGCTTAACCCTCTATGAGGGATGATTTTTTAAAGATTGAAAGTTTCTCGGAATTCTCTTCTTCGCCGATTAAAAATCATATCGTCTTTCCATTTACGTAACTGTCACATAGTTTATTTGTAATAACAAACTTGATGACTAAAGACATTATTTTGTTAGAACACCCTGTATTATCCAAACGCTAGACTACAACTACAATTGAAACATACCAAGATACCAAAAAATAATACCAGACGCCATATTTCCTATTATGATTTTTGAAGGGGTGACCACTTCAGCTCGAGGGATGATTATTATCGTATTTTAGTTTGACCAAATTGCGTCCTCCTTGCTATTAAAGTTGACATGTTTTGGGGTTTTTGTTTAATCCATCTGATTTTCTCATTATCTGCACAGCAAACTTGAACACACTGTATATCTTGTATCTCAGTATCATATACAGGGTGATCTGCGTAGAGCGTGCATTTAAAGTTTTTTAACTTGCATATAAATCCAAAACTTAAAATTTGTTTCGCGGCCATAATAGACCATTTTCGTTCTACCTAAAATATTTTTAGACTTCAGCTATACAGGGTGTGCCAAAAGTTGCTATCAACGATCTTATTTTAAATACAAACCTATAATTTCTTTTACATGGGTCGATTGTCCATATAATTCTGAGTTTATATAAACTTAATTATGTTAAAATAACTCTTGACTTTTTTTGATAGATATAATTTCTTTTCAAAAAAATGGTGTTTGTAATTGTTAACGGAAAAAAATTTATCTCGCAAATCAGTTGAGATTATAAAATTAAATTGATTACTCAAAACTTAGCAAGGTTAGAGGGGTGAACAACTAGCTTTAGTTAGCACATGTAATGCATATTAAAGCTACGAAATCACAGTTGGATAAATTCCAGGATAACTGAGTTATTTAATTTTTTCGAAACGTCAATTTTTCCGGAAAAAGTGAAATAATGCGAAAACCCTCCATTTTAGACACTGTATAATGCATAAAGTCACATTAGAATTTCCCAAGCAAAAATAATTTTAAAATGTGCAGTTCATTGATTTGCACAACTTTCATTGCAAAAGTTTTTTTCTAACCCCAATATTTTCGGATATATCACCTTCCTCACACCCTGTACGTCAAAACGGTCAAGGATAAGATAACATAATTTAGGTTATATAAACTCAGAATTATATGGCCAATCGACCCATGTAAAAGAAATTATAGGTTTGTATTTAAAATATGAAAGTTGATACAACTTTTAGCACACACTGTATAGCTGAAAGTCTGAAACTGTTTTAGGTAGAACAAAAATGATCGATTATGGCCGCGTACAAAAGTTTCTCATTTTTCTGCTAGTTAAAAAACTTTTAATGCACGCTTTAGGCACATCGCACTGTATACATGTAGAAGAAGTAGAGTTCAATTGAATAAAGTACATGTAAGATGATGAGCATACTCTATAATTTATTTTGGAGGAAATCTACCTATATCCAAGATAGATGAAGTATCAGTTAAGTAATAAATAAGTAAAGGAAGTACCGGGGAGTACAGAAAGTGTCAAGGAAGTAAAGAAAGTACCGAGGAAGTAAAGGAGGTACCGAAGAAGTTATAAGTACTAAAAAAGTACAGAAAACCCTGTCTACTTCGTAGGAAATATAGGAAGCGGTTTACCCCTCGGGTGTCAGTGTATGGAAGTTTGTACAAGTATGTGGAAGTTTGATGGAAGTATGTGAAGTTTAGAGGAAGTTTGGTGGAAGTATTTTTACAAGTGGAAGTAGGTGTACACAATTTTTCCTGGCGGTTTACCCCTCGTCTAGTTGCATTTTCCTCTTTCAGCACTACCGAATAAGTAAATACCACTGTTTTGTATAGTTTAATTTTAAACTCCTCTTCTGCTTCCTGCTTTGTTTGTTCATTCCATCTTTGGCTCGGTCTTTCTGTCCTATTTTTCGCTGTATTTTAGATTCGTATATTTGTTTTGTTGTTCTATTCTCCTATAACTTCTGCTATCGGTTGCACTTTTAGTTCTGTTGTTATCGTCTCATTTCTCACTTGGTATCTTCCTATTGTTTTTTATTTTCTTTAGGTCTGTCAGTTTGCTTTTATCATTTTTTGTTAGTGTCTATGATTTGCTGTCATTGATAGTCTGACTACTTTCTGATCTGCGAGTGGGATCTCTTTCTTTCCAAAGAAAGCACTTCGTAAGACATTGAATATTATTCCAGGTTTTCCTATCCTTCATTTTATTTCTTCCTCAATTTTTTTCGACTCCTTTATTATTGTACCAAGATACTTGTAGCATTTAACTTGTTCTAATTTGTGTCCTTCTCGGTTAATCTTGTGGGTCATTTTTCATTCCGGTACTATCATAGTTTTACTTTTTTTTGTGTTTATTTTGATGTTTGTTTTTGCTAGTTCTCTGTGGTATATTTCTAAGTTTTGCTGTAGTTTGTGCTGTAATTCCGCTACAAGTATTATACCATCCGCGAATAATAGTTCTAGTATTGTATGTCCATCTTCCATGACCCTGTTTTTGTACTTTTGCACTTTTCCTTGCATCGTTTCCTTTATGGCATCGTCTAGCACTATGGAAAATAGGAGTTGGTTCAGGAGGTGTTCTGTCCTGAAAATTATTATTTTATATTTATACTATGAATTAGGTTTGGGATATATTTTATTAAAGTAGTGTTTCTCTAAAATAATTATTTTTGAGATATCTGCTGCTTTCTTAATTTCTTACTAAATAATTGTTTCTACGAGGGTGCCCGTTTTCTTCTACTTCTACACGGGAAATTGCAGCTGACCTGAACATATCGCATGAAGTGGTGTGGAGAGTCCTCAGAAAACATAAATATCGGCCGTTCAAAATTAATATCACCCAAATTCTCTATTCTGGAGATAGTAATCGACCGACGGGTAGAATTTGATCAGTTAGACAGAAGCTCTAATTTTCTCATTAACGTGATATGGGGTTGCCGTCTCAATCCCATCGCAATCGACACCATCATTTCTACATCCGCATATTGCAACGATTGGAACGCGGAATCCAAACACACAATTAACATAACAAACGCAATTAAGGAAATGCTGACAATCGGGAAGCATTTCTAACAACCTTGCCTACAAAGCAAACAAACCTACTTCGTACATATCAAACGAAGTAGGTACGATAACAAAGGGATTAATCAATAAACGCATCTAAACACGAAACGTATTTCTTTCTCTGGTTAAACCGGCGTCTAGTTCACACCCAAGACGCCACAGTGGTGACTCCGACGTGATGAAAAATCAGAGAGTTCCATCAGCATCAGTTGAAGTATCAGTTCAAGTTCGAGTTCATCAGTTCAGTTCGATTCGGCATTTAATTCGCCTTAACTGGTTCGCGATGCTAACCATCACGAGCGCGTCGCTAACATCCAACCCGGCCAGCGATCTTCAGCCCGACATGTGATACCACGATATCAAGTGTCACTCACGCAGCACATAGTACGCGAACATACTATGGTTCACGACCTACACCGCTTTCATTCATTTATGTAAATAGTATATCACGATAACTGTAAGGAACGTCAATAAACGCATCTAAACACGAAACGTACGACTTCTACTTGTTTTTCTGGTTAAATCCGGGTCTATTTCACACCCAAGACGAATGTTTACAAATTTGGACATTTTCAATCGTTGAATGAGTACATTTGGTCAATTGAAAATCCTCGTTATCATCAAGAACGACAACCACAAATACGTTTCGGACTAAATGTATGGGTGGTTTGTTGGGCGACAGTATCGTTGGCCTATACATTTATGAGGAAAATTTGAACGCGAGCAGGTAATTACATTTTCAGAGGACCTTCTTTGAAGACTACATTGACAACAATATTTGTCTAAACTGCCTGCAGAACGTCTAGTTCCAGCAGGACGGCGCGCTGCCACACAAAGCTAGGAGAGTAGCTGGTCATTTGTCAACGATGTTTTAGCAAAAAGTTAATTCGAACAACGGTGATATACGTTGGCCAGCGAGGTCACCGGATCTTTCGTCGATAGACTATTTTTACTGTGCCCGTCGATATGGATCAGTTGCGAAGAAACATCAATACCACTCTATGAAGAATTAGAAGAGGGGACATCTCGCAATATGGACGTCTCTTCTTCCTTTTGTTTTTTTTGCTCTACTTAGTTTTGATCTTGTTTCTAAAATTTTGTTTCATCGCAACTAAGAATTAAATTCTGAATTATCCTGCTGCTCTTAATTTAAAATTTTATAGTCAGTTGTTTCCAAAGCACTCTGCGCAAGGATGTTTTTTTTTGCTCAAAAGTATGGCTTGATCATATCATCGTAATCGAAAAAAAAACTGCATTCAAAAATTTAAAAATCCAATATGGCGCCCATCAGAAAAAAAAAGTTAATTGTTATAACTCTTGCATCTAAAATGTCATGGAAGATATGATATTAGATAAAATGCGCAACTTTTGTCTAATTTAACCGACCGTATCTCTTATAATAACCGAGATACCCATGCTTGAGGTCGAAAAACGGGCACCCTATATAATAGTCTACTCACGCATCCAGCGCTGGCCCGGCAAACTAAATAAGGTGCCATAAAACTGGAATCTTATGGAGTTGTGATTAGCATCAGTGCTAACAAACACGAATAAGAATAATTAAATTTATCACTTTCGAAATATATTTCTCATGTGGTTAAGTTACTAACAATCTAAACAAGCTCATACACTGAGTTATGTTATCTCGAAACAAACATTATCTTTTTGTTATTATCACTGATATCTGTTATCACTCATTAGTTTTACTTTTTCTTGTGTAAAATGTTTAAATTGTGTAAAAGTGTTTCTGATTTAGTTTTTAATATATTTAATTGGCTGGTTGGTTAATAATATTTTATGTTATGTTTGACTAGCTAATGCAAACATTTCTTTGTGTCTCATTCTTGTAGAATATTTTCTCAAAACCGAGGACTTTATAGTGGTAGTTTTGAAAAGATAAATGTCTACGTTTCTGACATAAATTAATTCGAGGCAAAGACTTTTTTATAATTACAACTTTTTTTTTTGTTTTTATTGATCAATCTGGACTAGACAACTTTGGGAATTTTTTGTTTGGATTGTATCGGTTGTACAGAAATGGTATCCTAGTGGTTGGAAGACGGAAAATAGATTTGCGGGAGAAATTCTGGAGCATTTCACGAATGCTGACAGTTTGAATAAAAATGTCCAATTTCTTTTAAATGGAGATGTAAAAAGCAATTTGTTTTTGAAATTATTTGTATTTATTTCATCGGTATTGTGTTGAATTCTTATTTAACAGTTTTGGTTTGTACAATTAGTACTTTACTTTTATTTATAGACACTCTCATCGTCAATGTTCTGTGTACTTGAATAATTGCACTTTATTCTTTTATTTTCTGATGTTTAATTTATACCGTCATTAGTATCCATGTCATTCAAGTTATTGTAATGAAGTTTTTATGTAGTATTTACTATTTAAGTTTTCAGTGCGATACGATGTTTTCTTGTGGCGTTACTTGGAGAGCTCGATGTAGAAGGTCTCCACTGGTCAGAGCAGGCGTTATATTTTGCGGGGCCTTCTCTTATATGAAAGGTACAAATTACACACTGAAATTTTTTAATACCTTATATTCTATCGGTTCATTGTAGTTCAAAATTTTAAAATCAATAAAACTTAGAAATGACGTACATTTGATCTTGATGTTTAACATCCGGAATACAGTGGGGTATAATGGTATAATATTTAACGTGTAATATCGTGTTACAATAGTATTTTGAGTGTGTTGTCCTATCAGCATACATTTGAATTTGAATAACTTAGGATCGTTGCATTGAATGATCAATGCTGGATAAACTTCTGAATAGACACGAAAAATGTATTTAAAAAACTGGATGTAAGACATGTTTTATTAATTATCTTTACTAAATACGAAATCCTCAAAATAATTTCTAAATGTTGTCATCGTCATATCGCAGCATAGTAAACACACAGAAGAGTATCTAAACAACTTAACTAATCAAAAATGACCGTCATTTCAATTTAAAACTGGTGTCGAAACGATATAAAATATTAACAGAAAATTAATAGTTATTTAACAAACGAGTGTGTTAATAAGGGCGATTAACAATCGAAATATTTTAACGCGTAAGCGAAAATTTTGAGATTGTTAATAAAATTATATTAATAATTTTAGAAAGGATATGCTATTGTGAACACACCTTTTAGAAAGTACCGTTTTGTGAACTCACCACAATTTTTTAATTGTATAACATAACCTAACTTCATTGTTTCTACTTTTTGTGAGCTTTGTATTTGAATATTCTTAGCCTTTTCGTCTTTTGTATGGCTATTTGACAACAGTATTTTAATTAAGGTCACTAAGTTGATGGAGAATTGAGGTACTAAATTCCAATTGTTTCATCAAAATACAATAGTTTTCATCACAGCGAAACAAATATCCCAGTCAATAGGGCAAATAATTAGTAAATTTTTTACAAAAATAATAGTAGAATATCGCCTGCGCCATGTAATTGTAAATAGTATAAAGTACCTTAAATTCATGTTTTATACCGAAAATGAATTGTCATTATATAGTTAATTAACATTTATATGCAAAGAAACATGTTTTCTTTTCAACTTTTTTTCCTGAGTGAAAAGTAATAAACCAATGTTAATGGTGTAAAAAGGAAATTAATACGAATATAATGATCACCAATTGGACTCAATCAGGTAATAACTTTCCAAGAAAAATCGGAAAAAGTGAAATATTTGGTTTTTCTTTTTAAATTCGTAGATCCGTCATTTTTTGAGATGTAGCATAAATCTTTCAGGAAATAGGACGTAATGATACGTACTTAGTGTGTGCAAAACCCTGCAATTGTTGGGCAATTAGTTTATGCACAATTGCGATTTAAATTTTTTAAAGCAATATATTCAATCAATTTTTCGATAAAATGATATTTAACACCCAAAAAATGCATGCAAAGATGACTGAAAAAAACGAGTGTAAGCATACGGTGGAGTAGTGGGGTTACCCGTCCGCTAGCGCCGTTTGAGGGATTGAGATTTATATAAGCGCGCTGCGGACGGGTATTCCCACTACTTCTACGTTTTCTCTCACTCGGCCATTTTCAGTCATCTTTGCATGCAGTTCTTGCGTGTTAAATATCATTTTATCGAAAAATAGGATATACGTTTTGTTTCTTTCTATTTCAACTTTACAATATTTTTTATTTTGACAATTAGATGATCACACGAGCATTCAGCCTCTATTGAATAATTGCTTTAAAAAATTTAAATCGCAATTGCGCATAAACTAATTGCCCAACAATTGCAGGGTTTTGCACACACTAAGTACGTATCATTACGTCCTATTTCCTGAAAGATTTATGCTACATCTCAAAAAATGACGGATCTACGAATTTAAAAAGAAAAACCCAAATATTTCACTTTTTCCGATTTTTCTTGGAAAGTTATTACCTGATTGAGTCCAATTGGTGCTCATTTTATTCGTATTTTTATCTTCTATAAATTTCCTTTTTACACCATTAACATTGGTTTATTACTTTTCACTCAGGAAAAAAGTTGAAAAAACACGTTTCTTTGAATATAAATGTTAATTAACTACATAATGACAATTCATTTTCGGTATAAAACATGAATACAAGGTACTTTATACTATTTACAATTACATGGCGAAGGTGGTATCCTACTATTATTTTTGTCAAAAATAAATCTCTATTTACAGCACTAAAAGTGGATAAATCTTTTTTGTGAGAACGGATTGGTGCTTATTCAAAATAGTGATGCACCTAGAAAGACCGAACCAGAAATGGTCGACAATATTTGATAAATGATACAAGAAGCCCAAGTACATCTCTACGTTGCCTGTAAACAAGTTGAACTTTTGATAATGACTTCTCACATTATACCAAACAAAGATATTAATTCATATCGCTACTGTGTATTTCAGCTTAAGATTCTTTAACGATGAAGCTTGATTTCACCTTAATGTTATTTCACACAACATGCTTATGTAGAGTTTATAAAAACATTTTCTTAAAGTGGTTCCACTACACCTCAAAAAGATATTTTTAGGAGTCGGAATGTTTATCGGGCCATTCCTTTTTTATAGTTTTTATTTTCTCTTACAACCTTGCTTGAAGAATTTAACTTTTGAACAATGAGTAAACAATATTGAAAAATTGTGTGAGACAATAGTTTGTAAAATAGATGAGCTAAACATCGTTAAATGTTATTAAGTGTTATCATCGGAATGTTGTATACAGTACAAAAATGTCTGAAAGTTTGTGAGATACCCCGATGGGTGTTTATTATGCTGTGGTCAAAATGCACAATTCTCACTGGCCTTGGTAATACATTTCGGGTTTTATGTTGCTGCACTTGATTTTCAAAATCATAAAAACATGAGAACTACTAACAAATTTCGAAAACCTTAACCCAAAAAATGAATTGAAATTATCTCAAATTATTACGCTAAAAAAATAATTATGGTTGCCGACCCATTAAATTTGCTTAATGTTTTTCACTACCAGCGCGCAAATTGGTGTCGATGCCAGTTAGAGATATACCTAGTTCTTCCATTCATCACTCGGCTCTGCCAAACGTTCTCTATTTTTCGAGACCTCACATTCTGGGTGTTCCGTCTTCTTCTGCCTTAAGGTAGTTTTTTCTTAGCATCGTAGCCTCTTTTGCTGTATGAAGAACGTTATTCTTTTGTGCAGAACCGCAGTCACTAGCATACCAAAAAACGCCCCTTATCTTCCTATAGCCTAATATTTAATATTATAATAATTCAATGTAATTAGGTCGATATTGTTATATTTTTTCAAACTTGATTTTCAGTTATTTAAAATTCTTTAATTTTGATATTCTTTTCAGGATACGAGGTATCAACTGCTTATGTTAAGACCTACACAAAGAGCATCATGGATTGGTTACGCTATGTCATTTCATTTATTAGGTGATTACAAAAGTGCGCTAAATATTTTAGAAACTTTTTTAGACCAACAACAAGTAAGTTGGAAGTGTATATAGATATATCAATTAAATCAATGTGATAAATTTTTAAGAAAGGGAACAATTACGATTATGAACACAGTGAGTTGCTTCTTTATCAAAATATGGTAATATTCGAATCTGGTGACTTAAAGCGGGCTTTAATACATTTGGAAAAATGCGAAGATCAAATTTTAGACAAATTGACGTTAAAAGAAATATTAGGAGAATTAAATCTGCAATTAAAGCAATATGAAAAGGCGGCAAAATATTTCGAAGAATTAACAAGAAGAAATCCCGAAAATACTAGTTATTACAATAAATTGATCGAATCGAGAGAATTAATAAAATCGGAAGATATTGTACAGTTTTATTTAGTTTTAGCCGATTTATATCCGAAATCAAATCCGCCAAAACGATTGCCGTTGAACTATGCAGTCGGTGAACAATTTAAGACTTTAGTCGATAATTATCTAAGGCAAGGTTTACGAAAAGGTGTTCCGCCTTTGTTTGTTGATCTAAGATCTGTATATAATGATAAGAATAAAATTGAAATCATCGAGCAGTTATTGTTACAATACACTGATGCCTTAAAAGCTGTTGGAAAGTTTTCTACGAACGAAGTTAATAATGGTCCTAAAGAACCTGCGTCTTCATTGCTTTGGGTTTATTATTATCTTGCTCAACACTATGATTATTTAGAACAAACTGAAAAGGCTTTAATGTATATTGATGCAGCGTTAGAGCACACGCCGACTCTAATCGAATTATTCGTGACGAAAGGTCGAATATATAAGGTAAGTGAATGGAGATGTAATTAGTATTGTTTAAGTTTAATCTTTACTTGTAGCATGCAGGCGATCCGTATGAAGCATGTAAATGGTTAGACGAAGCGCAGGCTTTGGATACAGCTGATAGATATATAAATTCTAAGTGCGCAAAATACATGTTGCGGGCGAATAAAGTTAAAGAAGCGGAAGAAATATGTGCAAAGTTTACGCGCGAAGGTGTGTCGGCTATGGAGAACTTAAACGAAATGCAGTGTATGTGGTTTCAAACCGAATGTGCGTTAGCTTACCAAAGATTAGGAAAATATGGAGAAGCTCTTAAAAAATGTCACGAGGTCGATCGAGTATGTTATTTATAAGTTTGTCAATATCGGCTAGAGTGTCATTTTATATGTATTCTTATAGCATTTTTCCGAAATTATCGAGGATCAATTCGATTTTCATACATATTGTATGCGAAAGATGACGTTGCGGTCTTATGTTGGTCTACTGCGACTCGAGGATGTTCTGAGAGGACATCCGTTTTATTTTAAGGCTGCTCGTTGTGCCATTGAAGTTTATTTACATTTGTTCGAGGAACCAATTAAGGATGAAAATATTGAACAGGAGCTTAATATAGGTAAGTGGTTAGAATGTTTATTAAGATCTAATAGCGGTAAAAATCGTGATGATGTGTTTCCTCCTATAAAATTAAACATTATGTCTAAAACCCACGAAGAAATTTTTATCACTGTTGTCATCAATGATATAGTATATGGAGTACGCAAAAAATCTATCTTTTGATAACAACACTTGAAATCGGAATTGTATAAAAATTAGTCAACATCTACTTTGGTTGTTTAAGACACTTATCGTTTATAATCATAAAAGTGTGATTAGAGCAAAAACTACTGCACTTGGATAATAACCCAGTCAATAGAGCAAATAATAAGTAAATTTTTGACAAAAATAATAGTGTTTTCTCAACTTTTTTTTTCTGAGTGAAAAGTAATGAAACAACATTAATGGTGTAAAAAGAAAAGTTGTAGAGAATAAAAATACGAATAAAATGAGCTCTAATTCTACGTACTTAGTGTGTGCAAAACCCTGCAATTGTCGCGCAATTAGTTCATGCAAAATTGCGAATTAAATTTTTTAAAGCAATATATTCAATTGAGGCTGAATGCTCGTGTGGTTGTCAGATTGTCAGAAATAAAAAAAAATTGTAAAGTTGAAATAGAAAGGAACAAATCGTATATTCTCATTTTTCGATAAAATGCTATTTAACACCCAAAAAATGCATGCAAAGATGACTGAAGATCACCGAGTGTGAGAAAACGGCAGAGTAGTGTAGGGGTACTCGTTCGCTAGCGCCGTTTGACCAGATGCGGTATCCTACTATTATTTTTGTCAAAAATATATCTCTATTTACTGTACTATAACTTATAAGGGAACTCTAGTGCCATATGGGACAACAAAATATAGGGTGTTCTATTTGGATAAGCAAGATAATCTACTTTGAATGTATTGATAATGGCACTTCGAACTTTTGAACACCCTGTGAACTATTCCGAAATTTTAACTCTAGTGGTTGATGAAGTGATTAGTTATTACTTGGTAACCAGTGAGTGTTTCTTCGATTTCATCTTGCATCGGAGAATAATTTTTTTTTAAAAGATCTCACATTTATCAAAAATTCAAAATATCTGAGGAACCATAATACCTAGGTGTAGGGATCCTTGAAGAAACTAGCTCTTATGTTTTCCGTAGAATTCGAAATCTTCACCAAATCCAGGATGTTCCATAAGAAAAAACATAACTTTGATGCGCCACTCTTTTTCGAACCACCCTGTATATTTGAAAATACACCATTTCAGTTTGTAACTACCTAAATGATATTCCGTTTGAGTGAATTCGAAATAAAGGAAGACGTGGACGCGAAACTCCATATGCCGTTAATGGTGCGACACCCTGTAGACATCCCTTTAAGATTATCAAACAGATCACAATTTATAATTTCCGTTTCTAAATATGAAAGACTGCTGAGGGGTAATTTCTTTTAATAAATTTATTCACCAATCTTTTTGCCCGAATATTTGGTAGGAACGCGACGTCGGTTTAAGGCTCTTTGGTTTAAGACTGAATGTGATTGTTAGTGCTCTTGTTAATAGTGGTACTATGCAATTTTTATTGTAAATGAGGTATACGGAGCACTGCTCTTAGATTTAGGAGTGAGTTTTTTTTCGTCTCACAGTTTTGCAGACTTTAATTCGTACTACGGCCATCAATTTTTGTGATAACCGGTTTGGTTCGCTACCACGTAAGCAGGCTTTAGACGGACTATTATGTTGCGATTAGGTAACATACCGCTGACCTCATCTTTGTGGGCTGAACTCGCCCTTTTAAAGTATTCACAACTACTGAAAACATCTTTTCAATTTTTTTCACGAGGGATACATGAAGGAACAAACTTTGTGAACTAGTATTCTCTCGATTCAGATCTAAAGGCCGTTGTTGATTGTAATTCTTTCATAACTTTTCACTAACCCTTTTTCAGAGTTCCTTTCATCTCCGATGTTAGATGTGGCTGAGAATTTCTGCTTCGCTGGTTGTATTTATGGTATACTGCTTTAAAGGGGGTAGAGATTGCATCGCGCCGATCAAATCCTGATGTTCGTGGTGAAGTTTGGGTGTTCTTGAAGATTGGATTACAGATCTGGTTGGGCGTCAGGGTGTCTCTTTCTCTTTTCTGCATGTTTGTGGATCTCGAGGTCTCTCTAACCAATTTGTTGTGATAACCGTAGCTGCTGCTAGTAACTTGGAGCTTTCGAAGAGTATCTATGAACACAATTGCTAAGCGCATGTTCGGTTACCTCTAACCCTAGCTCCCATCGATCTCTAGGTGGTTTATATTATACTTTGCCACAAGAACGAGGTATACGGTAAACTCCGTCTACTAACCGAGTATATCTTTTGACCTTTGTTGATCTGATGGTCTGCTGAATCTTCTTGGTTGGTTTGAATATAGTTTTGATGTTGTGCTACTTTATAATCCTTCCTTCCTATACCGTCTGTCGCTTTAGATATGTACGGTAGATATGCGTGGGCGTAACGAGTCGACTCTCGAATTCCGGTGTTCTTGATCTTTCTATTCCCTTTCTGATATAAACGTTAGCCTCAGTTTTCAGGCTTTCCAGTTCCGCCTGAAGATTCTCAGATTCACAAATCTTTCGAGCTTGTTCCGCCAGGGTCTCGATTATTCCGTATTTTTGGCTTTGTAGTGGTTTGATAAGCCATGCCGAAACCATGTGTGTGTAGGTATTCGGTACACTGTGTGATCTAGTTGTATGTATGTATTTATTTTTTTGTTCTTATACAAATTAACAAAATATTTCGGTTTCAAAATTATCCAATAAACTTAACAAACATAAACAAAATAAAAAAAAAATCTTTTCCAATCCTCCTCTCTATCACCGCCTTCATCCAATTTACCCCCCCTCCCTCTTCTCTTAGATGTCTTATATTTTCCTACTTCTACAACCTACATTACCTCTTTGTCATCCAATATTTGTTGTCGTTCTCCTCATTATTACACCTAAACCTTGTTATTATTTTTTTTTCTCTTAAACTTTTTCCTTCTAAAATATATCTTGCTAATTATTCTGTAACTAATCTAATATATTTTTGTTGTATCGGATTTCTCTTATTTTTATTCTTCTTTCTTGTATCTGTGTGTCTCTATCTTGTATCATATCTCCTCTTCTATACTCCTTCCTTCTTCTCTTATTCTTTCTACTTCTTCCCTCGCATATCCTCCCTTTCGTAGTACTGTCTCCTTTCATCCTGTCCGTGTTTTATCTTTTGATTCTTTACTTCCTTCCATCACTCAGTTAAGATTTCGTTTTGTCTACATTTTCTTATTGTTTCTTCATACCTCATGGCTATCTTTCCTGTCTGCACTCTTATTTTCTCCATCTTCATATCTTTCTCCACTATATATCCGGGTGTCTCTCTGTCCAGCCCCATTCTCTATTTTCAATATTTTTCTTGTATTTTCTCAAGTTTTTGTGACTTAGTTTGATTCTTCTTTTTTTCACCAACACATCCAAGAAAGCCCGTTGTGGTTCATCTTCTGTCTCTATAGTGAATTGGATACTTGGGTGTTGACTGTTCAGATGTCGAAGAAAGTGGTTAAGCTTCTGTATACCGTCTTTCCAATGAATAAATATATCAACTACGTACCGGAACCATGTCTCGAGTTTGTATTAGACTAAGTAAACTTCACATTGACACACCATCTACTTGTTCGAAGAACTTTCATTGCAAACGAAGTAGCTTCCGGTGAGACAGATTTCGAAAAGCTTGCTGATGTCAGTAGGGAATATTTTGGTCACGCCATCGAGACATTTCTTCAGTGGCACTTTGGTAAACAAGGCTATCTTGGGATTTGATGTTGATGTCTTGATTTTTGCAAACAAAGTCTGCTGAGTTCTTAACGTTGTTGGTGTTTCCTATATTAGTTGGGGCAGAGATGCCAAGTACTTGACTAAGTAGTATATGGATGATCTAAGAGCGCTCACTATTGATCTCAGAAGAACATCTGTCTTATGGATCTTGATCTTGAATAGCCGGTAAAGCCTTGCAGGAACTGCTTCGGATCTTAAAATACGTTTTTGAGTATCTTCTGGTAGAAAAGATGACTTAATGAATCGATTGGTGAGTCGTAGTCTTGTTTGTGTCGGATCTTTCTTCAGGGCCTTTCTATTAGCCGTCTCTATTTTTATTGCTTCTGCGTCTTCGTCCGGTAGGTGTCTGATTATGGCTTCCGTGCTGGAGATGATATCTTTGATTGAAATGTATGTAAGGGTAACTGCAAAATTGTCTCCTTTGGCCAAAGAAGGCAATTTTGCAGTTTTATTCAACTATTAAGCTTCAACATTTAAATAAACGTGTGTGGGACACCAATTATAAGTTTGAGTATTCCGGCTTCTTCTGTAATACCAGATGTGGAGTTCTACTTCTAATGTTAGAAGAGTAATGTGTAATGTATTTGACAATTTTCTTTGTTTTTTATATTGGTGTTTGGAACATTTTTTTTCCAGTAACATACTTTCTATCTTTTCTTAGATCAGACTTTTTGTGATTTTGTAACTGTTTCTTCACTCCTATGTATATATCGGTGTTGTATAGTCAAATTGTAGTGTTCTTATGTGACAAGAGACTATGTGTATTGAGCTCTAGGAAACCTAAGGAAAGGCCCAATTATTAATTTTGGGAAACAATAATTAATTAAACGCTGTTCTTTGAAATAATAATACTACTAAAAAAGAAATTGACCTGTGATTGGAACCCTTGTAATGTATTGAAATATTGTTAAATATTTTTGAAATATTTTTAATATGTCTGGTTAAATTTTTAGAAATTATTACCCAAAACATTGTCTAGTACAATAAGTTAAGTGTTCTCTAATGGAAATATCCTAAAACACTTTGGGGTACATATAAATCGGACTTTTCACATTTCCCAATGGTTAGATTACAGTTATTTAGCATGAAAATTAAGATTTGGTGATTATTTACGTTTTACATTATAAATTGTACCAAGCCAGAATAATTTAATACGGAATGAATAGTAAATAATCGCCAATTCTTAATTTTCATGCTAAATAGCTGTAATTGCATAATTGAATATAACTTTTAATTTTAAAATAACTTTACTTTATAAAATTTTTCTTGTATTGTAAAAAGTAAAGGACTTTCACTCTTGAGTAAGATAAATATTTTTGACAAACTTCGTATACGGCTTAAAATAAGAAATATCTAATGATTTGCATTTTAGATTTTAGATAATGCAGAACTTTTTATGAAGAATAACTTTTTTTCCTAGAACTAATAATAAAAAGTTTCCCATATGAGTCCAACTTCCGAGTAGACACACTGTATAAGCTCAAAATTAAAACAAAATTTTGGAGCTGGCAACTCTTTTTCAAAATTTAAAATTGTGATACAGTTCTAGGTTGTTCTAGTTGTTCTGAACATTTTTGGTAAATCCGAATGACCAAAATTTAAAAAAAATGCATTTATAACACAATAGCTCTAGAAGATAATAGCGGCGTCGGACTGCAGAATTAGTACGTCTGTTTGTGTCTGTGTAAAATGCTTCTCGGCTCACGTCTCTTCATGTTTTTTGTTAACGATAAAGTCGCTTAAGATGGGCGCTGGCATAAGCGGATTTGCTTAAGCATTATATAATGATTAATTTTATTTCTCCTAATTTTTTTAATTATTTGTTAGGTTTAATCTTTCTGAAATGGAGACGGATGTAAAGAAACACTTATTACCTGTTTCAATTTTCAGCGTCGTTTCGGATGCATTTTTTTAAATTTTTTATTGATCATCCGAAACGTCGCTGAAAATTGAAACAGGTAATAAGTGTTTCTTACATCCCGTCTCCATTTAAGAAGAATTAAACCTAACAAATAATTTAAGCATTATATTGACCGGTGTTTTCTTTACTGTTTGCAATAAAATAAATTACTATTGATCTACCAACTTACACAAAAATACAATTAAAATTTAAAGACATACAATTATAGGTCATATGCTCCATTAATTTTATATGTGAAACATTAAGAACCTCTAAGTTGAATTCGCGCTGGGCAGCGGCAGGTTATTTTTCAATGTCTTTTAAGAACATCAAAAGAGATCGATTGAAGATGTAGTTTTTGTAGATATATTGACACTTTCAGTTAAAAATTTTTTGAAGAAAAGGGAGTGTCAACTTATAGATTGAGTTATGGATTTGTTCTTTCGCGACAATGCTAAGAACAATGTAGAACAGCATTGAATTTTTCGATATTTAGCAAAAAAAGGGTGCCAACTTAAAAAAAGTTTTTTTTTTAAATTGGGAGCCTATAATTTGAGTTATGGATTTGTTCTTTTGGAACAATGTTCAGAACAACTAGAACAACTTGTATCAAAATTTTAAATTTTTGAAAAAGGGGTGCCAACTCAAATATAATCTTTTTTAAGTTTTGCCCTTATATATTGAGTTATAGAATTGTTCTTAGGTGACAATGCTAAAAACAACTAGAACAATGTAAGAACAGTATGGAATTTTTTAATATTTAAAAAATGGGTGCCAACTCAAAAATAGAAAAATTTTTTTTTAATTTGGGAGCTAAAATTTGAGTTATGGATTTGTTTCTTTTGGAACAATTTTTAGAACAAACTAGAACAACGTAATAACTGTCCCAATATTTTAGTCAAAAAAATTTTTAAAAAAAATTTTTTAAAAGGGTGCAATTCAAAAGTAGTTTTTTTGTTTTATTCAAAAACTATTCGAGTTGAAACATTGTTACTTTAGAACAAAATGAGAATATAAAACTTTTAAAATTAAAAATTTTGAGAAAGGGGTGCTAACTTCACGGACGTCAAATTTTTAGAGTTAATTCAATATATGAGTTAGCCCTGTCTTCCAATGAAGTGTCTTTTTACGTAGCCATTATTTTGTTTCTTTTCATTAATTGAACTTAATATTAATTTTAGAAAGGTAGAATTTGAGTTTTAGAAAAGTAATCTCAAAAATTACTTCCTTCAATTTAAGTAAGAGCATAATTGCCTCATATTTATTTTCACTTCGATTATAATTTGTCTCCATACCTGTAACGAATCAAACAATTAATTAAATCGTTTCTTTTATAGTTTTTATTAATTTTACATCGGTGTCATATTGTTTTTGATTTCATTAACTACACGCATGAAATATAATAAGCACTTTCTCACTTCAAAACAACCTTCAATTAATATCGTTCAAATTTCTCTTTGCGAAAATGACAACGTCTATTCCTCATTTGCACCAAATGATAAATCATGCATGCAAAAATCAGTTTTTATAATAGCTTCCGGAAATGGCTCTTTAATCGAACAGGACTAATTAAATAAACCACAGTATTTAATTATAGAAATGCAACTTTTCATCGATTTTTTGTCTAGTTTTAGTGCAATACCTTTGAGCAGTATTTTGTATGAATGAATGAATAAATTAATTTCGTAATAATTCGTAGTAATTTCATATATTATCTTAACATGCGCGTAATCTTATCTGTAGCTAAATTGTGTAACCAAATGTCATCAAAATACATTTGCATCTGATGAAGGATAATGAAATGTATCCTAAAATATCGAATTACGCATTTGCCAAATTATTAGTTGATTTTGATAAAATTGCATAATTATTTATATTGAATGAAGTGTCAGTGTTACAGCGAAATTTACTTTGTCGTATAGTTTATGTAGTAGGTAGTAGTAAAGTCACAGAAAAATAATAGATTATTTTTCTGTGGTAAAGTAGTAGTAGAGAGAGAGTAGGTAAAGAGACAATTTACGTGCTCATTTGCGGCCGTAAAGTAGCTTTTTTTTGTACTCATCTGTCAAAAAAAAGTAAAACGGCCGCTTCGTTGAATCACGTATGTCGTTCTGTGTAGTTTGTGGTCAAGCATCGCATGTAGTATAATCTTATGTATCAACAAAAAATAGAGTATAATTTGAAAAAAAACTGAATACAAATTCTTGACAATGTCAAATTGTTTCATTCTTTTAGCATTCGTACGTTACTTTTAGAGGGAGAGTTTAAAAAACGTTCTATTGTAAAGGTTTTAAAGGTTTTTTTCGGCCGCTCTGATTGTTTACTAATAAATTAGTTATTTATTATTCAAAATCTAAAGAGATGCTTTCGATTGGTACAATTAATCTTAGGAGGCTGTGAAACTAATGTGCAGAATACGTATACAACAAAATAGGAGGCACCTTTAACATTTGTTAAACTAGTTATTTTTTCTTTAGTTGTTTGTATAGAGATAATTATAAGCCGTTTTCTGTTTTCATAAGTTGCAAAATATTAATTTGATGATCGCTGCTGTTAAATTTTGATTTCGTGATTCGTGACTTTAAACGCTATCTGTTTTATAGTTTTTAAAGACTACTAACAATCGTATTCTGACCATTGTGCACATTAGTTTTCACAGACTCCTAAGATTAATTATACCAATCGAAAGCATCTCTTTAGATTTTGAATAATAAATAACTAATTTATTAGTAACTTTAGCGCTATAGTTTTTAAAGAGAATTTATCAAAGAATCACTTTAGCCTAAAAAATACTACATGATTTATTTAAAAAAATAAAGTTGATATCATTTTCACTTAAACCAGAAGTCAGCTATTTTGTGCAAAGTTTGGAAAATTCTCATCTTGTATACTTGTAAAACTTTTCTTAATAAACTTTTTGTCTTATCATGATTGAAACGGATGAACTCAAAAAACACTGCAAGTGGTGCGTAGAGCGAACGACTGACGACTAAAAATCGTCTAGTGTGAAAGCGTTCATTTGGTCACGTACGCCACTGAGCTGGAGAGACGATACGGTTTCCGTGTGGCTCCAGTGGCATCAGAAGGTTACAACACGGGTAAAAATCGTGCCCGTGTTGAAATCGTGCAATGTGAAACCAGCCATTCCCGTCATCAGTTGACTAACAAATATTGACGGTGCGAAAAAAATTAACAATTTTAAAAATTTTAACTATAGATCATCATTCTGGTAAGGATTTCTTCAAGTAGAGGAATAAAATCGAAACATGAAATTAGCATGTTAGATGTGACTGTCACGCCATAATTTCAAAAAACCTCGAAAAAGAAACTCCAAACAAGAGTAGTGGTCTTTGATTTCGTCCCTCCATCTCAAGGTATCATTACAAGGATGATGATCTATGAATACAATTTTGGAGGATTTAACAAATTTAACTCAATTAAAATTTTAACCTTCAGTCATCACGCGGAAATTGAAAAAAATTCCAAATGTCTTGCTGTAACACATCGCATAATAGAGTAGAAGCTATTCCAAATTCCTGGTTGTCTGTTTTTATCAATTATTTTACGATGTGGATGTCCAGCACTATTTTCACCTTTTCGGTGGTCTGCTTTGCGGTTTTACGTCGTTTCCAGCATCGATACTTTATTAATTGTACTTCTTCCATTCGCTGAACGTAATCATTCCCATTTCCTTCTTCTATTTTGTGCCTTTTAAACCGTTTGTAGATCTTAGTATCCTCATTTTTGTGCATCTGAACAGCGTTTTGTTTTTGTCCGCTCTAGTTTATCCAGAGTATATAATGATCTACATAATACATGTTTTTCCTTAAATAAGGGTATCATAAATAATAAAATTTGGTCACGTTATGTCTTCTACGAATTGTACTACATTCTTCAAATTATTTTTTTTTTGTTCTTGAAAAATTGTTTTTCGTGAATTTTGTGTAAACTTTTTACTTTAGGCATCATGAAATAGCGGAATTTATAATACCTATAAATTCAGAGACCATGGTGGCTATTCCACCTTTACGCAAAAAATTTATTTAGGTATTAATACAGGGTGTATCTCGACGATAGCATGTTAGACGAACAATGAGAACGAAAAAACCGATTCAGTTGAACACTTGTAACTTTATTCAAATGGACATGATCTTCTTACTGAATATATTTTCATGGTGGTGTCACTTCCTGTTATGCCGGAAGTGGATACCAACTTCGTTATTTTAAATATAATGCCCCAATTTTTATTTTATTTTCGGTTTCCATAAAATTTTATGTCTTTTACTACCAGGTTTGACCTACTTATCTCTGACCATTATTAAGGAAAACAAAATAATTTCAGGCGTAAGCAACGAAAATTTGAATCAACTGAAAAATTAATATTTCATGAAACATAAAACACAGATAAACGAAACTTGAACAACGCTTAAACATGGTATTGGACTATGTTTTCATTTTTGAAATTTATTTCTAGGGGTGGTCCGTGAGTGACGGTAGTGAAGAAAACTAAAATTGCCAAAAAGTCATTTTTTTAAATTGCAACTAGGCTTTTTATATTTTTATTTGGTGCATAATTAATTACCCATCTGCTGATATATCATGTTCCTCTACCTAAAGTGAATAATTATCGTGTTATCTGCGTTTTTTCTTCTTTTCTTGGAGATGATGCAGTAAATTAATAGTGTGCTTTGTAATCTGTAATTGAAGCTATCATACGGCAGGCAGCAAAACAGAATTTCAAGCACACTATTAGTTTACTAAATAATCTCCATAAAATTATAAAAAAAGCAGATAGCTCGAAAATCATTCAGTTTAGGTATAGGAACATGATATATCATCGGATAGGTAATTAAATTCATCGAATGAGAGTATAATAAAATTCACTTGCAATTTAAAAAAAAATGACTTTTTAGCAATTTTAATTTTATTAACTACCGTTACTCCCAGACCTCTCCTATAAATAAATTTAAAAAATGCCTAATAATGAAAACATAGTCTAATGCCATGTCTAACCGTTTCAGTAAATTCAAATTTTTGTTGCTAACGCCTGAAATTATTAATTTTCTAAATGATGGTAAGAGATAAGTAGGCCAAACCTGGTAGTAGAAGACGTAAAATTTTATGCGGAAATCGAGAATAAAATAAAAATTGGGGCATTATATTTTAAATAACTATCACTTCCGGTATAACAGGAAGTGACACCGCCATGAAAATAGTTTTTAGTAAGTAGACCATGTCCGTTTGTGTAAATTTATAAGTTTTCATTTAAATCGGTTTTTTCCTTTATTTGTCTAACATGCTATCGTCGAGATACCCTGTATTGAGTGTGACTTTTCTCATTTAAGTGTGCTTGGTCAGTTGAATTTGACGAAGCTATAAAACGCAACCTGAGCAATGACGTCAGTATCGACGCATGCGCAGTTCAGGTTTTTAAAAAATGTTATTTTGATTGTTTCCAAGTGGCAAACTCCCAAACTAAACACAAATTTAAACAGTAAATATAAACGAAAACCGCAATACAGTACCTCACGCTAAAGGTTGTGACGTCAATGAGAGAGTGTACTTTTGCTAAATTTTTCTACATAACAAGTAATTACATGTTCTTTAAAATTTATACATTTAATTTTAAGACTATTTTGGATTATGACAATATATCAACGGTTTTTTATTTTTCTGTAAACATTCCTATTATACAAGGTATGAAGATGCCAAAAAAACTAGATGTGTAGAACTTATCTAGATTTTGTTCAGTCAATGATCTAGTGCTAGTTAGTTCGTATTTTTTTTATTCTTTCCATTACTTTCTGCAGTTTGTCCAGGACACTAAGATTTTGTTTATAAACGTTATCTCAAATTCATCATAGATTGTAAAGTATAAATATACATAGTGTTTCATTTAAAGAAATTAAGTTTTATATTTCCACAGTCAAATTAAAACTATTTTCTAAAATTCTAATCATAATTTGCCAAGAGACGGAAGAAAAGCATGAATTTCGCTACATCTTAAGCGTTAATTCACGTCTTTCACTTTTATATTTTAATGATAGCTTGCTCAAATAGAAGACACTTTTGTTCGAAGAGTGCCAACTACCTTGTCAAATGAGTATTGTAGAACTTCATGCGACAAGTATAGTAAAGTTTATGATTGATCAGTAGGTTCCCACTCAAAGTCTCAAAGTGTACAAAGAGTTATAGGATGTTGTAAAGGTTTTGGAGTTCAATGAAAACACTGTTAATTTTTATTCAGGAAATTCAACACAATGTAAATAATTTGTGTCCCCCTATAAAATTTGTATTACACAAAGTTTGGGACTAACGTTCAATTGCCACAATAATAATATTGGAACGTTTATTAATATTACAATATACTCTCGGGTCCATTCTTTTTGTTCAGCAAATACGATATCTTCAATAAAGGCAAAAACGTTTGTCAAACAGAATTATAGTTCTAGCGCTCTACAGTCAGCAGCATGCATCATAATTGAGATATGCTAGTCCGAGAGACAGCGTTTCATAGGTCGCGTGATTACCATATTTCTGTAATTACTTATCCGATCAAATGTGGGAGTGATTATATTAAATTAAGCTTATATTTAAAAATAATTGTTTAAAACATTTTTTATATTATCTTCAAAAAGCGGAAATGCCGCGCTCTTAAATCTACTTTTAGTTATCCATATTATGACCAAAATCTTCATTATTAAAAGCACTAAACACCTCGTTTCGTTGTAATTAAGAACTCTTTGGGATGGGAATCGGACGTTTAATCAAGCATTATTGCAGCACGGTAGCAAGGGCCAATTAGTAATAGTTCATGTTCCCTAAGCGACTTTAATTATGGTGCATTGTTGATTTTTAAATCTGTCAATACGTTTATTTGAAAAAACTTTCTGCTGTGGAACCTAAAATAAAGGGATTGAAATCTGTTTTTATAAGTTAATGATACAATTAGAAAAGAAAGTAGGTTCTAATTGTTCAGAGGAATTTAACTACATATTTAATATTCCATCGTTGTTGATGTGAGTTCCATTTCTTTTTATGAACGTCATTCTATTTTAAAGGGGAGAGGAAAAAAAATCAACGCCTGACGTTGAAATGAACTGGACCCCGAAACGGCTGGCGACGAAACGGTGATGCCGAAATGACGACGGCGAATCGGCACCGTCCAAACATCTCTTTGGGATATAAGAAATGATTTGCAAAAAATGTAACTGAAAAAGTGAAAAAAAGTGAGTGCAAATAAAAGTTGTAGGTAATATAATTTACAATAACTTTTATTTCGTAATTCTTTTTCTACAATTAGTATTCTTCAAGATTTTGCTAAACAATAAATGGTTCATATTATCGTATCTCGGTAATTCTCATGGGATCAAAAATTCAAGGGTTCCGTATAATTAAATTTAAAAAAAAATGTGTGGAAATAATAGGTTTGTACGTATAAAGTATAATAAGAACAAAATTTGCCTTCTTTTAAAGTGCATTTTCTCAGAACCACTACTAATATTTGACGTTTATATACGAACTGATTGGGTCATTTACAACGCTGTTTCTCGGATTATATGTTGTGTCTCAAGTAAATTCGGCTACGGAGATTTAGAACTTACAACAATGTATTTCGAAGAGCATTTCTTGTTCTAAAGTAAGTTCATCAGATCAACAAAACAGTTACTATTCATATTTACAAATAATAATCTGACTACAAATGTCTGAAATTAAATTAATTTGTTATTTATGTATAATAGATTCGAATCTTGTATGTAGACAACATAATAGAACAACATGGAATGTAGATAGGATTATTTGCTTGTGTGATTTGTTATTTCAACTGCCGGCATCTTAAGTATTTAACTTGACTAGGTTGGTGCATTTAAAACCTTTTGATCACCAGAATGATTTTCGTATTAATGAAATTTCGTTTTGGTTAAGTTGTCATAAGTGTCGATGATTCTAAAAGAAGTTAACTCTTCGAAGCATAGATAAGGTCTTCTCTTGGGTTCTACATGACTGCACGCACGGTTATCTGTAATTAGTAATCTTCGTACCTTCAAAAGAAAATGTAGATGTATTCATTATACCTGATATGCGGTTTTGCTCTTGATAACCATTCCCCCGACTGTCTCAGTTACTGATGATCTTCTTTCATATTTGGAATAATCAAGTAATTGAAGTTCTATTTTATGCAATGTGATCGCATGTCAAGCAGAAAAATCTAAAACTTTCATCATTACTTTGCAAAAGGATAATTACCCAAGAATGACATTGGAACTAGTATTATCTCAAGAATTAGTGATTGTGTCCAACCTTTGCTCAATGAGATGAAAGAAAATTTCACTACCTTTGGATAATACATATTACACATTAAATTATTGAGCTTATTATACCAAGGTCTTTTCATTTCTGTGTTAAAAACTGCTAATTATCTACAATCGAATTTAATTAACCACCGTTTATATTAATTAAATTAATTTAAAAATAACTCCCAGCTAATCCAAAACAGGTATTAATGTAAATTTATTTATTTATATCTTCTCACAGAGATAACTTTTAAGTGCCATAGTTTGCACGCCATAATATCGTCTAAAATACTTAAATAAATACACTATTCAAATAAAGTCAAATCACTTCTAATACTTAAGACCACTCGTCAGTACTTCTTAGCATTTTCGGTGCTTTGTAATCACCGAACTACTCATTACATAATTTAAACATTCTAATTTATCAACAATTTTATATCACATTCGGTTTTAAGCACGTGTTGCTGTCCGCTGCTCTCTTATTCTTCGGTCGTACACATTTTGTTGATAATTTGATAGTTGAGGCGTTAAAAAATAAAAGTGAGCACCATCGTCGCCCGGTAATTCGTAAGAAATAAACGAACCTCCTTGTCCTTCCTTAACAGTTGCGCGTATAGGCACATTAATAGCTCTAACAGCTTCTATATTTTGTGGAACTTTTTGCCTGTACTTCTTATCGTGTTCTTCGTAAACTGGAGATTGATAACTTCCTATATATTGTGGTAGTTCTTGTTGACGAGGGACGTTGACGAACACATTGCGGTTATTTTCAACTGGACGTTCATTTAAATAATTTACAAACAGGTTTGGATCAATAGATGGTCGTTTAGGTTGTCGTCTAGCGTAAACAATTTGTTCGTAATTTGTGTTCGAAGGTGGAGGCAATGGCGTTGTGGTTGATTGAATTCTTTTTCCAAACGATGTAAAATACGTTTTTGTGATGTCATCTAAAACATGTTCATCTTGCTTCGTGTAGTACGATTCGTATAAAGGATTTGGAGTTACTTTATAAGAATTAAAATTTTCTTGCGTATTCACTGGAGGAGCGCTTTTTTGACGATAATTATATGAAGGCACATTTAGAGATGACTGTGAATTATCGGAATAACTTTGAATGTATATAGGTATTGGTTGGTTTTGGTACACCGGCCTTTCAGTAGTTAATTCTACTGCCGGTTCTATCTGAATAGAGTATTTTGGAATATTTACTTGTTGAGTTGGTTCTTGATAAGTTGGATGCAATCTTTCATGTTGTTCCTTATAATTAGCAACTTCGAAACTATATTGATACACTGGTCTAGGAGTTTGCACTTGTTGCTGTTTAACTCGCTGAATTGTCGGTGTTTGGCGAGGTCTTGGATTTTGATAACTTTGAATGTGGTCTTGCAATTGCACTATATGAGCTTTGAAATTGCCGGATTGTGTTTGAGATAAAGCATTGTAGCCGTTGAATTGTTCCGTTTGCGTAGGTAAATAATATCTGGATTGCGTATTGGTAGCAACTGTTCTTGCTCGATTGTCTGGTATGAAATACTCTTGAGATAAGTTCCTGAATTGCACATTTTGTTCGGACGGGTATGGAGTTACCAAGTTCGTTGCTGGGGAATCGTCGTAATAAAAGAATTGAGGTGTTCTTTCCGGTTTCTTCTTTTTTAACGAAGTTTTGGTTGTGTATGAATGTTTTCCTAATATCGTTACAAAATTTGTATCGGTTTCTTCCGATGTTGTGTAATACGTTTTTAAAGGTACTTTTGTAGTTTTAATAACATTTTGTCTTGACGGTGGTGGGCCGTATATGTCAAAGGGTCGATTAACTTTGTTGGTGTGTTCACGGAACGGCGCAGATGTTGTAGTGGTTTTAACTGGTCGCAGAACTGTCACACTTACACTTTTATTTCTTGTGGGCTTCAGCTGCGGTTTAAAGAACGGCGTGGGTGTTGTTGGCTTATGATGAATTGGAGTAGGAATTGTGGTTGTATTTTGAACTGTAGTGGCTTCGATTTTTGGAGTTGTAGCTTTATAAGTTGGTTTTTTAGATGCAGTTTTGACGCCGGGAGAGGTTTTTTGTAGGATGCTGAAGAAATTTGGCGGCGGTGGTAAAACAATTCCTGGTACTAACGGCCCTGGGGAAACTTTGCTCGAGTTATCTTTTTCATAATAAAAAGAATACGGGGGAGGGTAGTAAATCGATAGATCGTCTTCGTCGTATTCATCTGTCATGTTGGGTGGAGGCAAAACAGCCGAACCCGGTGGCAACGATTCGAAGAATGGGGGCATGCCATTTATTGGGAAAGGTGGATAGTTTGGTCCTTCTTCATTCTGCGATTGATTAGACCCTGGTAGTGAGGTAAAGAAAGGAGAATCTGGGTACGGAGCTTTCCCGGAAGTAACGTTGGGCGGATATGGATAGGGGGGTGGGAAGAACGGGCCACTTCCTGGGTCGAATCCTTCCGAGGGCGATACGGAGTACGGGGGCGGGAAGAACGATTCATTAAGCGTTCTCGTAAAGTTTGTGCCCAAGATTTGAAGGGGCCCGCCGTCTTGGAGCTGGACAGGAAAGGGCGGCGGTACTTTGGGATTTTTTGGAATTTTTACCGGGCGTTTTGGTGCTTCATAATCATCTATAGGAGGCCACAATGGATTGATATCTTCTTGCGCGTTATCAATCAAAAGCACACCACCTTTTATCACTAATAAATGATTTTCCGCTAACCAAATATCACTTTCGTTTAATCCGCCTAAATTATGAATTGTGTCTTTTGGCACTTCACTGTTGCTATCGTAACTTATTATTCCGGGTCGCGTATTTCCATTTTTGAAAAGTTCGGTGGGTATTAAACCATATCGTCCTTCAAGTACTTGTTGTCCCAGGGTTTTTTTATCGTCATCTGATCTGGGTTTTGTTTTTATTACGTTGTTCGTGCTTTCTGCTATTAGATCTGTTAAAGAATCCACGTATTGCGGGGTGAAGTCCTGTCGAGTTCCATGACAGGATTTGTAAGTAAAATGAGGCATAAGAGTGAAATCAATTCATCTGAAACAAATGAAATATTAATATTGTATCATCATAAATAAATGTTAATTTACTTTGTACGAGAAAGTCGCAAGTGCGCTCGATATTGACCGGTTTCAGCTGTGAGTACTTTTGTCGTAGCTGCTAAGATAGAATAAATGCTCTTGTACGTAATTTATTAAACCCAGCCTTGATCCTTTCTAGTACCTTTCCTTAGTCGACATCGGCACATTTTGTTCCTACCACGCCTTGTGCTCTGCAAGTGTATTTGATGTAGTCACATTCGAATTAAATGCATAGACGGAGAACGAGATAAGGGTCAAATGTTACTCGTTCGATCGTGATTTTATTCATCAAGGTTGACAGACAAAGGTGGGGCGCTTTTTTTTAAAATAATTTAAACCGTTCACTCATTATTTTTAATACGTCATTTTTTTTTTTTTAACGGTTTATATCCTAAGGTCAACAGTTTCAACTGGTTTTAAAGTGCAAGGAATGTGTCTTATGTAATTTTTGATTTGTGATTTCAATTGAATGCTTACAATTTAATTGAGGAAATTGAATTTTAATCATTTAATTCAGTCACACTTCCACCGTTTTAAGTAATTTTACTTTTTTTTTCTTATAATTGCAAAGTAAAAGCTGGTTTGTTTTCTGTTCTAAAGAAAATTTGTAACATATGTTTATGTAAGCGAAGTGTGTTATAAGACAATAGTAGTAAGTTGTGCAATACCTCAAAACTAATTATGAATATTTTATTTCTTGCTTGAACTACACCAGGCTATTTAAATTTTAACGTTACGTTGCTTTTATAATTTGGAGTACTTTTCTTCATTATTTAAATTTTACTTTTAATGACGAATAACGAAACTTAAATATGTGTAGAATGTTGATCTTACTGTGAATGGAAAAAATAATTTCCCCATAGGTTTTTAAATAATACTATGACTAATTTTACGCCTTCGCTTTAAGGCAATTATTATTATGTTCTTATGTAGAGCAAAGTTTGATTTAATCTTAATATGCACAGTGGTATGGAACGACTTAGTTAAGAGTTTAATCAATAATGGTTATGTAATAAAGTGCTTTGGTGACTATAGATTAATGATTAACACATTTTTCACAAGAGAGAGAATTTATTTATTCAGTTTCAAGCATCACTATTCAACTAAAATATTTGTCGCTTAATCATCTAGATTTATTTATCATTTGCACTTTGTTTTTGGTACATTACGAAATAATTGTATAAAATTGTGACGTTGGAAAAACAAGCGTTTCGAGCAGAATTCTACATCGTTCTGATACTAATAAACGTGAAAAAGTGTATCGAAAGTGTACTGCGATTAAATATTTTGCTCGACAAAATTAAAAACTTAAACGGACATCGACACGTGCTTCATGTTAAAACTTATACAGGACGGATACGATGGATCCCAAGAATATAAATTTTGCAAACAAACTGTATAATCAGAAGGTTCTACAAACACGCTTTCTTTAGTATTTTGCCAATATGTGCATGAAAGTGAAAATGGCATCCAAAAAACGAATGTTAACGTTAAGAGAAAAATTTGATTTGGTCAAAGTCAGTGTCCGTGCTTTAGCTGTGACGTTCAGTATCGGGAAGTTTTAAGCAGAAATAGTGAAAAATAGACTGCCCAGTTTTCAACCAAACAGTAACGTGCACCGAAAAAGAGACTTCTTCAAAACAGAGTTCCTTATCATTGACTTACGAATGGTTCGTTAAAGCGCGATCCCGTTGTCAGGCCCTATCATTAGGGCAAATGCCAAGGCAGTTGCCGAAAGCTTGGGTTACGAAAATTTCAAAGCGTATTCTGGATGGTTGCAAAAATTTCTAATTCGACATAGCATTACTTTTCACTCAATATCTGACGAAGCTGCAATTGTGGATCCTCAAACGGTTGAAGATTTTGTAAATCGAATTCCAGGTATAATTAAAAATTACCAAGCAAGGAACATCTACAAAGCCGATGAAACAGGGCTTTTTTCGCGTCTTGCCAAATAAGACTTTTGTCTTGAAAGGTGAAAAATGTGTAGGTGGAAAATTGGCCAAGGAAAGACTACAATTTTGCATGTGCAAACATGGTTGGAGACAAGGAAAAATTGCTGGTCATAGTGAAATCGGCAAGACCACGTACATTTAAAAAGTTAGATTTAAGTTCCCTTCCTGTAAGTTGGTTTGTCAATCAAAGTTCATAAAACAATTTAATAGGAAAATGGGTAGCAAAAAGGCAAAATTATTTAATTTTTGGATAATGTCTATGCGCAATACAATTGTAAAATTTAACTTATTTTATAGGTACAGATACACTCTAGCCATTTACGTAATCCTGAATGTTATAAAAACATCCTCGAACAATGTACTTCTTGACTTCACATTTAAAGAAATAAAAGTTATTAATTTTTTTAATACTAACTGGGAGTTTATTATGCACAGCTGAGGGGGATTCTCAAATTCTCACTAAATCTATTGTTCTCTGTTAAGTCCTCGCTATACATACCTTTATTAGAAAAAATAGATGATATTTTTTCCTTACAAATATTATTAAAGATAAAACATACGTCACTGCCTAAGTGGTAAGGCTAACATGCATCTTATTATCCGCTTTTGTACCGTAAACACACGAGTAACTTTAGTGGATGAACCCCAGAACATGATACAATAGCCTAATATAGAATTGATATTGCAAAATAAAATTGTTTTAAGCATGGTAAGGAAAAATGATCTTTTACATAGCGAATTAGGTAGCAAGTCTTATTCAATCTTCCAACAAAATTATCTATAGTGAGACCAAGAAGTTTTGTCGGTTTACAATTCTAATACTTTTACCATCTAAGGGTACATGTAGAGGTGTTGTATCTTGCCAAACATTAAGTGAAAAAACCATTAGACCACTTTTGTTAGAATTTAATTTTAGGTTATTGGTATTGCACCATCATTTCATTAGCATATGGAAGAAACAAAAGAGGTCCCAATATCTCCGATGTACTCCCATTATAACTTCAGTAAGCTTGGAGTAAACAGTACTCTTTCTAGTATTGATTGAAAGCGTCTGTTTACGGACCGATAGGTATGATCTAATAAGATCCAGATCCATACCTATAATCCCATAATTGTGTTGTTTGTGTTAAAGTACCTTGTTATTGACAGTGTCAAATGCCTTAGACAGATTAAAAAAAAACCCTGCCTGCCACTCTTCGCCGTTTAGATTTTTGCCTATATACATAATTGCATCATAAACTGCATTTTCGGTAAATAAGTTCTTACGAAAACCAAATTGTTGATTAACATAACTTATGGTCTGTTACTACAGATCCTTGATTTTTAAACACGTCTTGGCCAAAATTGAAACTACTGATAATGAAATCAGTCAGTTAAGTCGATTAACGTCTTGGAATCCATTTATTTTATTGATACAGCTTGGAAACAAGTTTCATCCACCACCATAAAGAACTGTTTTTCAAAAGATGGGTTCCCACATGAGACTTTGATTAACTCCGATAACAATTAAAGTTTTGACTCCGATGATGAGATACCATTATCAGTGATTGCTGAAATGACCGAACTATTGCAACATGTGGGGAATGAATATGTGCCAATGGAAACATTTGTAAATATCGACCATAATTTACACGTGGAAAATGATTCCATTGAAGTGTTATTTCCAAATGATGAGCCTGAAGAACAAGAATCTGAAGAGAGTGATGGAGAACGTGAAAGTGAAATAAATTCGTTCGATGAAGCAATAAAGGTAGTAAAAAATTTGAAATTGTCCACTCTTAACAAAGATGATGTTAAAGCTTATGAAATTGCAAATTCAATAGAAATCCATTTGGAAAATAAATTGCTTACTAAAAAAGCTCGTCAATCAGTGATTGGAGATTAATATTCTTAATTTTGTTGTGTACTTATTGTGTGTGTTTTTTTTTTTGCTTCTGAAATGCTTATAATCGGATACCTTTTATAGGTGGACAAAAATTTGGTGACCAATAGTGTCCGGCTATGAGAGATTTTACTCTATACTTAAATTATAAACAACTTTTATTTGAAAAAAAAAATGTGTAAAATGATTATTTTCGTAAACATTTCAAGATTTCGAAAATCTGTGTAGGTTACCGACCCTTTTGGCTTGATAGATTATGCTCAAAATCTAATCAGATCTGCACTATTATAAATAATACCCATATGCATCTGACCGACGGTTTTTCTGACATCTTATTTATAAGATGTGAAGTAAAAATCCGATATGTTTGTATTATGTTAATTATGAAGGAAATGTGCACCGCAAAATAATTTCTAAAATCGAATTAAACATTGGCACTGCCAACATTGGTTAAAAGTACGCTACCTACTTCAATACGTCGGGACAAAACGAGATATCTCGCACCCACGTTTCTTTTAAGACGAGTTTAAAATTCTCACTCTCACAAAGCAAAAATCAAAATTGCGTTTTAGAAAAAAATGGTTCAAAAAAAAGTTGTGGACAATAAAATTTTCAACAACTTTTCTCCCATAACTTTTTTTGTATAATTGATATTGTTAAAACAATTATTGTCACGTGATTGTTATATCTGAGTTACTTATTACTTATTGTTAAATAGATAGTTTAAACAAAATTAAATTACAAACAACTTTCATTAAAGTCTGTCTTGTTTACATAACGACGGACAGCCGGAAGGCCGCCCGACCATCGGACGGAATTTTTTTTTGATTTATTATAATATTTATAACGTAGTTACTCGAAAAAAATGAAAAAAAGGTGTTAAAATTTTTGGTGTGTACCCGCTGTTTGAGTGAATTGGTAGAAGAAAAAGATTCTCATGGAGAAACATTTGATTTTTTATTTATTTGGCAATCACTTTTATTTTATTTTAGTAAAAAAAATTATGAGAATTTTGTAAAAACACAACATAACTTTCAGTACTTCATCCGTAACAAAACGGTGCATGTAATTGTTTTATAGGCCTTGAGAAAATGAGATGTTTAGAAATTTGGTCAACATTGATTAAATTTAGTGTCGTTAGTTCCGCGCGAATTAACCTCCAAGATTTTCCGGATGCTGAGCAATTATTTGATTTAAAGCAAAGTGAAGGGTTGATTTTTTTAATTTATCAAACTTTTGAAATAGTGTGTGACCCATTCATTTCTTTTTGGTTAATATTAGAAACATTGATTGTTCAGAATATTTTCTCTTAAAAAAACTCTAAAGCTCGTACGAACCTTACATGACCGGTTTTTTTTTTAATCGGAAACTGTTATTTTTAGACACCTGTAGCTTTTTAGTGCCAATTCCTCGCTTATGAAATAGTTTTCATAACACTTAACTGTCTACATGTTATTCATGTAATTAGGTAATTGTTCGTTGAATAAAGATAAATTAATATATAAACACCGTGATATTAGATAATAATTAATATTTCAAATTGAAGCAGAAGCAGAATAAGTGTGATCAAAAGAACGCGGAAAATTTTCTTTTTTTTACAATGCCGCTAATTGACTAGAAACTAACTGTAGCATAGGTATTTTATTACCTAATTTCTTTTCTTTACACTCTGTAAGCTCAGTTCCTTTCCGTTGCTCGTAATTGCATTTACAACATATTCATTTCGTACTCTTGTTTGCTCAATCTCTATAACTTTTCAATCCAAATATGAAAATCATATAATAACTAACTTGTTAAATTAGTTTCGATTACGTCTGATATTGTATGGGCGTGGTTTAATATGCTTTATCTACAACGAAGTGATTGTCCAAACAATTATGTTGCGTAAAGTCGACCAAACTGTTTAGATTAAGATAATGTTTGTATTCACCTAAAACAATTTAACTAATAAACGCTAATCATCTTCAGCGGTGAAGACCCTGAAAATATTGTCTTTTAAATTTCTAAACAGTTGTACATTAAAAAGTAGGTTGAGCTGGGTGTTTCTTTCTTTCTTTATTTAAGAAATAATTTTTATGTGACTTATAGACCTTAGGCCACATGAACTCTATCATTATATTCAATACAATTTCAATTCAGCTATTTCCATTGTTAATAAGGTTAACCCACTCGTTTAGAGAAATTGCCAATCACTTTCGATTTTTTTAATACCTTCAAGGATTTGTTATGCACTATATTTGATTACACGAAGTAAATTATCTTAATTTTTTTCTAAACATATTTGATTGAGGCAATTACAAACACGTCCTCAGGAGTTATGATTAATTTTGAACACGCGCTAAATCACACGCTAGTTATGTAGTATTGCAAAATACGGTATTGGGAGTTTTTTTTTGTTTCAATGATTGTTAGATGACAACGACATAATGATCTAATTGCAATATTTGTTGAAGAATCCTGTACTCAATGGTTGAAGGTAATCGAAAAAATCATCAACAAAGAATGTGACGGTCGAGGTTATTCTTCTAATGATTTTTTTTAAGTTTGCGTAAAGGTATTTACATAAATTCAATGCTGATACCATGTTGTCGCCTGTTTGATTTACCTTTTCTTTATTATTATTAAGTTTACTGAATTCCAACTACTCAAATAAAATAATTAAATATTATGTAAATGAGGTGGGTCTGTTAAATCTTGCCAACTTTTATTTACATTAACTGAATCAAAAAATGTAATTTGTTCTGGTCGTAAATCAAACTGTCGAAATTTTCACATAAAAAGAGACTAGAGAAGACGTTCCAAACGAAAAACACCGCATAGGCATAGGTGTAGCTCTAATAATTAAGCATTTTATTTATGTGGTTTGCGATATTGATACTTGCATGAAAATTGAAATTTGATGGTTTTTTGATTCAATTTCAGGCGTGATTGAAAACTAGGAAATATGTTGTTTTGAGTCCATCATGTTTACTGTATAATATGCACATGCATAAATTAATAAAACGTTAAATTATTTAACCTTTTAAATTATTTATATTATTATAATTATTAATTCTAATTTGAAACCGAATTTATTATTTTAATTAGGGTTTGATTTTTGTTTCAATTACCGTAATGTAATGACATGCGTCAACTTTATTGCGATCATATAAAAATCCGGATATTGTGGCAACAGTGTTCATTTAAATTCAGTTCCCTATACCATTTTCGGTGTTCACGGTCGATTATCTTCAACCTTGTGTGAAAACGAATTCAAAATTTTACTTTTTTTTTAAATAATACTATTAAGACGTTTCTATAGCACAAAATGTCGACATCTTCCGCATAACGCAATAACTTGTATTACATCGTAATTTTTGTAATAAAATATGGACTTGCGTGCATTTCTGGTCCGTTTGTTCTGTATTTGTTTTTCGGTCTTTCGATAATTTGCAATTTAATACAATCGACTCGTGGGTTTCGTTATTTTGAGATTCTTGGTGGGAACGATTTCTTAAGATTACAATGAGGATTTCTTTGTATTATATTAGCCTCTAAAACAAATTTCACACAAGGTAGTTTCATATTTTTATTCGACCTATTTGTAAATATGTATAATTATTTTTATAAAACTAATTTTATCAAAACATGTAAATGAGTGCAAGGTGTGGTAAATTCCAACCCGCATTTAATGAAATTTCAATTAAATAGGATTCAAGTTTTCTAATTTTGAAAAAAAGCGTTTTAATAGAAAAAAATATTGCGGGAGCGAAGTGAAGTGTGGGAACAATTAGAAAACATGACTATATTGAGCATAAAAAATTTCATCTTTTCATTTTTACAACAGCCGTTTGTATCATAATCTCGTAAAACTACTTCGATTCACTTTCATTATATCAAGAAAGAGAAATGAATAAGTAATTGATGTCCTAAAGCGTTGCCGTAAATCTTAATTATTTACTTTGTTTTCGTAGTGAATAGTTCAGAATCATTTTAAGAAAATGAATTTCAAGTATCAGACATTAGATTGCAACGACTTGTATAATTATAAAATGTTATGGCAGAGAAATTGAAACGGAAATTGTTTCGTTTAAAAGGAAATCGCTCATTCGAATGCATATGTGTATGCAATATTTTAAACTTTCTAGTATATGCGAACACAATTTATTAATCTTAGAACTTTATTTGAAACAAAAACACCTACATCAATTAATTGGTTTTCAAGGTCTAAAGCAATTAGTATATTATCTTAGTTGATGTTGTTGGCAAATAAGTAATTATTGATTTCCCGTTATTACGTGGATGACTTGCTAAATTAAACCAATAATTTTCTTGAAATAAACGTCGCATAAATAACTTGTTAAAGTCGGCAACGTGTAATTGTGCATACGTTTTTTTTTTTAAATTATTGATGGCAGAAACATTCCGTTTTTTTTACATTATTTGCGGCGAGATTTTCTGAAAGTTCTCCACAAGGACAGGGCCTCATCTGAACATCGTTGTTCGTGCTTGTGGTTCAATGTCAGGGTATATCCTCAGAATTAGCATGTGCAACAATTGACATTGATTTTTTGTTGATGTAGGGGTATTGTTTTAATTTTTATGATCTGAACGAATCGTATAGTAATTTATATTCCAAGCCATGTTGGTTAAGTGGTTCAAAATTTCCATCCAAAATGATTTGCAGATATGACATTTAATGCGATGATTTAAATTTAAACGAGACAATGGAGAGCATATAAAGTATCATGATAATGTCAGATTGAGATCATTTAACAAAAACGCCTAAATAAATTCTCAATTTTTTTTATCATCTCTTCAAACTTGTATTTTTAAATTAAAATTCAAGATCCGTTAGTGTTCACTGCTGTTGTTGTTTATCAATATTTCCAGTTTTTTTTTAAGAAACAGGATCTGCATTAATTTGATATACTATACTATTAAATATATAAAAGAAAAGAGAAAGCAAACAACAAATCAAAAACAATGTACAAAGCTTTTATCGCGAAGAACACTATTGCACCTACATTTCTTCTACACAAAAGAAACAAGGACGTAGTACATTGCATTATTTTAAAAGGTTAAAACGATTGTCAACTGAAACGTTATTAAAAGTTTTACGCCAGAATTCGAATCCTTCAGTTACGGCTGGTTAACATATAAATAGGAAATGATAATTGGACATTATCGTAAAGAGGATGTAGACCTAAACATTGAATTAAATTTGCTCCAGTAAATAACACAATCAGAGCAAAATGTTCGCAAAAATCATACTTTCGTTTTATAATGACCCGCTTTTATATGAATATGTTTGCATATTTTAAAATTAAAATTGCAAATGTCAATGACATATTATTATTACGTAGGTATATTTAAAGAAATTATAAAGCGTCAATTAGTGCATAACGTTGAAACTTCATGTGTGTAGAAAACGAAAATGATAATGACATTATAGTAATCCCAACTTTTCTTGGTAAACTCGATGATTATTAATATTTGTCGAAATAATTAATTATTTCTTTTGTTTGTATGTCGTTCTACTTGTTTAATGCAGATGTCAAATCTAATATGTAAGTGTTCTCAGGAATTTCAAGGTCTCTATGAGAGTGATAAATTGTAAAGATAAATAGGTATGGGTAATAATAAACAAGGATGTTGCGTATTTTTTAATTGTTATATGTATATTTTTGATTGTACTTATTAAAGTATTGCATTAGTGGCAATTGCGAGTTTGCATCCAATACAAAAAAAAATATTTTTTATTACATAATAGTTTTTTTCTAATTATATTTAAAACAATTCATAATCAAATAAAATATAAATTTAAATTAAGTGTCAATATTTAAAAGATACTACTTGTTTGTCATGACATTGGAATTTTGTACCCAAAATAAAGCGCCGGGTAAGAGATAAAATTATTTAAAATTATCTTACATTTACATAAATGATTTAGGTTCGATTTTTCCCATACATCTTGCAACTGCACAATCAATTAGAACTGCACAAATTCATTCACCAAAAAAATTTATCATAGTATACGTCTACACGAATCAACTTCTTATATTAAAATAAGTATTTAAAACTGAGTTTCAAATTTAGTTTGTCTTGAGGAGGTACGCTGCATGTAGTAGTAAGTACCATCAGGTGGGGGGTCTTTAAGTTTTGACTTCCTTCGTGCATTCCGCATGTTTTATGAGAGGATGTACAGGTACTACGAAGATTATTAATTGGGAAAGTACTTACCGACGAACGGCTCGTGCCATATGTTTTAAATGAGACTTTAAATAATACAAAAAGTTGCTCTTTTATTATTCTACTGTTGCTTTAAGTAGAAAGCGTGTCAGATATCTTAATGTCTAATAGTTTTATTGCGGGCTTTCATTGAACGTATTACCTTGATTACAGGCTAGATAAATAATAAAGCGGAAAATTTTAACATGAAAACGAAATTGCTCCAATTCCGAAAGTATGGGAACACGAGCACTATCGGTGCATTTTGAATTTAGCATGATTTGGCACTTTTAAATAATGTGTAACGGTGAAAGTTGTCATTTTTACTTTTATTTGATAATATACTGTAATAAGTACGTCACTTTTATCACGACTAGCATATCAAGTTGTAGCAACTGAGTCCTTAAAAAGAATTTCTAATTTAAATTACTTGGAAATCTCTTACATATGTGAATATACAATTTCTACAAAATCGATTTGCTGAAACTATCGTTTATTGATAGCTTTACAGGAAATTACTTTTAAAACTAGAAGCGATTAAAACATTCACAGCCGGTACTTTTCTCTTTGCTAAAATCAGGAGAGAAAAGCTGATGAGTCATTAAAGACCAATATTTTACATTAAGTTGACAAGGAATTCTCTTTCACCTCATCTAAATTGGTGTGTTCAAAAGAATTATATGGATCTAATTAAAATTGTTTCGAAATAAAAAAAAATGTCTGTCTATAATTTGAAATTTTTAAATAGCTTTAATTGTGGCACGGTCTACAAGTTTCTTGATCAATTGATACTATTATTAAGGGAACTATGGTGATTAATGATCGAAACACTGCAAAATTAATATAAGAAGTATAATATATTGATCCGGTTAATTAAACGAAAATCTTGGGTTTCTGTTCTTAGTTAATAGATTTGTGTGTTACGATGTCAGTTTTATTTATAAGTAGATTGTGTTTTAATTCACAGTTTGACTAACTAGAGATTTCAATAATCTACTATAAATTAAACAGTTGTAATACGAGGGCACAACAAAAGAAATTTCTGGGAATTGTAAAATAAAGGATGTTTTAAAATTTATTAAATTAGTTGCTTAAGCAGTCTATTACTGAACGAAAAAAATTCTGGCAAGGCGAGCGAAGCGAGAAGTTCAATAATAGACCACTTATTAGACGTATATTAAATTACAGTGGCGGCTTGTCCATATGGTCATTTGGTCAATGACCTCCCAAAAATTTTGACCATATATAAAAAAATATTAATTATTACGTGTTTTATTAAAATAGGTAATTAAGTCGCAAGTACAACAACTTAAAATTTATCGGCCGTCGTTCGTAATTCATCCTCTTCAACCTTGGGCTGGCGGTGCGACTTGCCCTCATTGAATTAGATCTACCCGGAAAAACTCGAAAAACGTGCAGCGCCCGAATAAACGCGAACGTCCGAAGCAATAATCAACTTTGGGTCATGAGCCGGATCCCGCAGTTTACGTTGACTTCGTATAGGGTGTACAACTACGCTTGATTTTTAATTCGATTTTCGCATATTTTAAATCAATTTAAGAATTTATATTGATAGGTTTTACTGTTGTTGTGTTGTTTTGTAAAAATACTATTTTTGATTCGCGTGTGCATGCGCTATAATAGAAAATGTGGGTAGTGCAGAAAATTAAACAACTAAAAGTGCTAACAAACTTAATTTTCAAAATTAGTTGAGTTCAAGGCAAATGGTCGTCCTTTGCCAGAACTAAGTTTACGACAAACTAGCAAAGACTTTCGCAAAGTAATGTACGATTTAGCTAACTGGATATATGGTTGTGAAGTATCAAATGTATTTTACTGTTTTGTTTGTTTATTATTTTCTAAAGACTCGTCAGACTCGCTATAGTGCAAATCCGGTGTAAGAGATTTAAAACATTTAAAAGAGGAAATAAAAACATGCTTCGTCTGCAGAACATATGAAATGCTCGGTAAATTTTGCAACCGTAAGAAATGTTGATATTCGTACACAGCTAGACAATGCTTATAGAAAATCCCTTAGAGATTTTAATGAGAATGTTTCGAAAAATCGCTGTATTTTGAACAAAATTGTAGATTGTATAAAATTTTTGCGTTGCATTTGAGTTATTTATATTTTTTTAAGTATGCCTATTTTTAAATTAATTTTGACCTCCCAGTATGATTGACCACGAGCCGCCACTGATTAAATATACTATTTTTTTCGAATGTATTATAAATTTTATCCAACAACTCTTTATTATAACGTCATTAAAATGATGATTTTGATTGAATAATGGGTCTATAAAACACTAGTGGTTTTATGAATCAATGTTTTTATACTGGGTGGGCCAACGTCGACGAAACAGTGCATCGATAATTTAAAAAAAAAACTCAGACCCGTCAATTTTATTTCTGAGGGGGACATCTTTTCGTTGGCCCACCCAGTCTAGGTAATGCAATAGTTCACAGAAAATTGAATCTATACACATAAAATCGTGGCCCGGTTTGTCTGTTTGTCTGTCTGTTCGTCTTCTCCTCCGAAACAGTTGAACCGATTTCGGAGATCGATACGTCAAATTGTTCAGGAGGTCCAGGCGCTAATCTTAGGCGGGGTCACAAGTTGACCTGACCTTTGACCTCTGACCTGGAGCAGTGACATAGGTATGTTATATATCAAAGTGTTCAGGATGTCAAGGGGAATGTTTTAAGATAGGTCCCAAGTTGACCTGACCTTTGACCCCTGACCTGGAGTAGTGACCTCACGTCTTTAATTTTAGGTTTGTCTGGATTAGGCCCATTTTCAAATACGTTTGGTTACTAGTAGAAGATATAACTTTATTTGCTTTATTTTATGTCACTTCAATGTTGTTTCCACTTTTATTCGATTTTTTCTTCTTTGCAATGTCCATTTTGCTCGAAATTGTCCCTTCAACCCCACGGTTATAGATTTCCATCGACCATGAGGTTGGACTATACCAACATCGCCTCCAGTATCAGACAATAAACTCGCTGAGGTGCATCTCATACTGTGTCCTGTATACGACTTTGGTTCTAGTAATTAAAAAAAATCAGCTACTGCTGATGGTATCTGATGTAGATCCCAACATATAGGATCCTTTATCTTCTACGTTATCGTTGTTCAATAATTTACAACATCGACACCACACCTGTAATGTAAAACTTAAATTTTATTTTCAAAAACAAATTTGACCTACCTTCATCATAAAATGTGTTTTATTAGGGTGCTTCTGCTAGAAACTGTTGAATATGCTCTCTTCCAATAATTTTTGATTTCTTGGACTTGGATTTTTTGATTCGTTCTTCAAAAAAGCGATTAAAATATCTGTATTTTCGTGAAGCTTTAATAACGATCTTAACATGCTATATTTTGTCCATATTGAAGAGGCCACGAATCTTTTTTTTGCCTTAAAGAAGTAACCCCAAAGCACGTCTTCGCTTACTCCACAAACATCGTTTTCTGTTTCCAGTTATTGAAATTAATTCTTTGTAATAAACAACTCTGGATTTCTTCAGTAGCAAACTCGATGTGTCTTCTTCAAAATGGTAACGAAATCATAGGCTACTAGCGTGTAAAATTTTCGGGTTTTGATGTTTTTTTTAAGAATTCTTACGGAAGGAATTGTTTGATAAAACTATGTATTAAACTCGTGTCTTAACAGACACTATAATAAGTGTGAGAAATTTTGTCGCCAATTTTTAAGACACTGATATAAAAAGACCTTCTATTAGAAACGAAAAAGCTTGCCTTACCAAGGCTAGTCAAATTTTAGGAAAGAATTTTGCTCTACAAATTACCACTTTCATTTTTAACTTTTTATAAAAATAATAAAAAAGGAAGAATTTGTATGAAACTCCAAATTAAACAATTTTATTGCGCAGGTCCGTTTAACGGTTTTAAAGGACTATCTATTTTCTTTGCAACTCATATTTTTTAGCAGGTACAATACTTCGAATATTTTTAGAAAACTACTAATTGTTAATTATAACTTTACACTTGTGAAGTAAGGTTATATACTTCGTGTGTTGTTGGATTAATTTTATACAAAAAAACACACATTTGAAGAAGCTTCAAACCTCATTAACATTTAAATAAATAACGACGAAAGACTAAAAATTAATACAAGATATTAAAAAAAGGGAAATCAATAAACTACATTCTATCTATCCTAATATACACTGTGTCCATGAACAGCATGGGGATCTAGAAGATACCAGGTTGCTCAAATTGCAATAAAGTTGAGCAACTTAGAGTATATTTACATGGTGTTTGAAAATTTTTTTGATTTTTATGTTTCGTATTTTTACGCTTATTTTTAAAAATATTAAAATCTAAGACCAATTTTTTCATTGACACTTTTAGAGCTTTAGAAATTGGAGCTTTCAAATTTTAATATAACATTTCAACTTTATTTTTTTATGTGGCCGTATACAAAAACACCTTGTGTTTGGTACTGTTTTTTATTACAAATTCAACAATGTTTCACACAAAATTGTTTGGAACCTAATTTTGTAAGAAATATTTTAAATTGACCAACTTTATTGCAATTTGAGCGACCTTGTATCTTTTACCATTTTCAATATCCCTATGGTGTTCATTCTTGTCTTGGACACAGTGTAGTAAAATTTGGATTATGTTCATTTCCTTTTATCTCCCTTCCCTCGAGACATACCATGAATTTATTTAGAAGAAATCAGCAAAAAAGAAGATACGGAAAGAAGATAAATAAAAAAACAAAATTAAATAAATGTTAAAAAAACAAAATAAGATAATAATAATAATAATGAAATACTGACATTTACGCTTTATTTGCTTAAATGTCAGTCAAGAAAAGTGTCTTAGAAATTTAAGCGAATTTACACAAACTATTGAAGTAATAAAATTAAGAAATTAAGAAACAATTTTGATTTTAATATAATTATTTGTAGTGTGGAGTAGATGCTTAACAGTTGCAATGTAAGTTGAAAAACTAAAGGTACATCTGACATGTATTACTTACATAATATTTATGTCAGACAGTTATGTATGTAAATGTAAACAGTCACCGAATTTGTATCCGACATAAATATCATGCAATAAGTGTAAGATGAAACCCACTTTTTGAATTGAGAATAATACGTTATGGAGACATTGATGATATGAGTAGGATAGTTTAAAATTATGGATTTATGTTTAAAAAGATAATTTAGCTTTTGACATAATGTAAAGATCACGAATAGACAAAGGATCTAAATCTAGAAAGGTAGTACTTGAAGAATAAGTCCTAGGTTTTTTAACATAACTTTGATTATAGCTTTTTGCATAAGTGCAACTTTTTTAAGTTAGGTAACGTAACACCAGATGCTCTCTCCAAAGTGTCATACCATAACTGAGAATTGAATTAATAAAGGCATAGTACAAAATTTTTAATCTGTCCATAAAATTTGTAACTGAGAGAAAAACAAATAACAACTTTCTTAATTTATTGTAAATCAATTGAGTCGGACGGTTCCATTTAAAATTGCAGTCAATCCTGACACCTAAGTATTTAATGGAATGATTAAATCACAATTACAGGAAGAAATGTGGCAGTCGTTTTTATATGTTTTGATCCAGTTATCGCGTGGGTATTTTATTTATAAATATGGAATAAAATAGTTTTGAATTTTAACATTCTGTATAGGTTTATTTAAATAACTCGTCATTAGGTTATGAGCAACCCCACGTATTCCCAATAGTTCAAGTATATCCAACAAAGTGTAACTCTCGAGCAAAAAAAAGTATATGATTCGAGATAACCCCTAAATAACCAAATTGAATTGAAGATATTTTCCTCGGTTAGTCTCACTGGAGTGGGGTGGTTTCAATGATGATAAAAGATAATTATAGTTAAAAATAAAAAAAGTTATAAGAAAAAGGGCGCCACGCAACAAAGTTTTAAATGGGTGGTTGGGACACCCAACACTGCGCCAAATTTTTAAAGACAATAAAAAAATTATGGTACACGGGTTTTAATAACAAAATCAAATTAATTGGTTACAACATAAATAATTAAAACATCAAAACAAACTAAAATTTCTGTATGTTGTTGGCAAACCACACCAGTAACATATCGTTAATAAATAAGTATAAACCTATATATAGCATGCAAATTAATTTATAATAGTGTTCAATATGAATTTTAAAATAAATACATAGTCACGTCAAACCACGAAGATTTAAATTGTGAATGTAATTAGAAGTATACAATCTACACACTCACGTCACGCTGAAATCTAATCTATCTCTCACCAGCCTAAGTAGTGGTTGATTTTATATGGATTGAGTAGGTATCGAAAAGTTAAAGCCTTAGTTAGTGGACGGCTTTAAGAATGTTTAGTGCAATAAAAAAATCCTCCGTGGAGCTCGAAGAAATGACTTTATGCCAAATGGTAAATTATAAAACCAATATAATCTTCGATTCTTATATGTGTAATTGTTTATTAATCCAGCATTTGCTGTAAGAGAATTCTTGTTTAAAATAATTACACCTGCACTACTTATACCACCAGATACGAATACCTGATCATCAATAAGTCACGAATACCAAAAGCGATAAATTAAAATTTTCAATACATTGAAACTGGGGTCTAAGTTAGTACTTTATTCCTTTGCATTTTATATAGATTGCGGTTATAAGTGTTTTTGTTCTTCATATATTCTTTAAATAGTCTATTTTTTATGGAAATTTCAAGCACAATTTTGTCTGTGATCCAAAACTTTTTCTCTTTTTTTACGAATATTTCATATTATTGCGTCAAGACTCTAAGTCTGTAAATAAATTAGCTATGAACATTTAAACATTAGGAAATCCATGAGTAAGAGAGAGATAATTAAAGGCGATAGTGACTCAAAGGTGAGCAGTCCATAAATCATGGAATTGGGTGTTAAAGTCACTTTTAACAATAAGATAGTAAAAAGGAATTGAACCGTTGGATGTAGTTCTTCTAAGAATTCGTAGAAGAATAATAAGAATCCTTCTCAAGACTACAGTCAAAATGAAAAAATAAAAATATTAATTTATTTATTTAAACATCTGAAATGAGAGATGATGTTGTATTTTGTCTGTCCGATACGTAACTTGATGACAATAAGGTGGCACTGTTTTACATATACGTGGGTGCTGAGTATTTTTATTGAATATATTTGTAGAATTATATACGATACCACTTTGTTTGACACGTTTTTACATTACGTTCATACTGCTTTATAACGCGACTTATTCCTAGTGTATCACTAGTATGTAAATGGTGAAGAACATTTGACGTTGAGTGTACTTTATGTATCACCTTTTATGGAGCATCTTTTTGAAAACTGATCAGAAACTTCGTTGACTAACATGGTACATATCTTATTTGCCCGGTCTGAAAGGCAAAATTGGACTACGATATAATGACGAAGCATTTTTTGGCAAACAATATTTATGAACTATTCGAGGATTCATCAAATTAATAATCCAATAGAACTAAAAATTTTTCTAGACTAATTCTGCAATTCTATACTTTGTAATCGTAATATCGTAAGATAGTATCTTATGATTTGATCGTAGCAAAATATTTTACAGAACGGTATTGTTTGCAATTCTGTAGCTCTGTCAAATTTTTTAAGTCTGCCTGTAAAATTTACAAGAAACCGTAAATACTTACAAAATCTGTAGCTTACTGCAACACACAAAATTGCAAATTTTTACCTTACGATCTTACGATCGCTACGATTTGTACACAGAATTTCAGGCTTAGTTGTATACATCTGGTCGGATTTATTCAAGTATGATGGAAGGGCGATTGAAACATATGGATTGAAAATATGTCAACGAAGAGTTTTATTTTTATTGACTCACATTGGTTTTGATAAAAAGCAGGAGTTGATTTACAAAAGGAGATACATTTATATTTCCGGAAATCTTTGCTAAATTTTTAGCATATGTTGACAAACGAGCAAGCACAATCCTGTTTTGTATTCATGAACTGTATACGTCGGGGTCACAACTGTAGAGCGTCGTTGTTGATTGCTGAACGCCTGTTGTGGTAGCGGGTTGGAATGGAAGGTATACGCCCACGTTAGTTTGTAATCCAATCTCTTACATTATAATATATATTCATTATTTACACAATGAGCGTGCTTTCCAACGGGTTCGTAACTGGATAGTGCGCGTTCCATGATGAACTGGGTTAATTGATTGACACGATCGATTACTCGTTTCCGATTGCTTGTTGACTTGACTGATTACTGCTTGCTGTATTCATTTATTTGTATGTGTTGAATAGGTAGTGATGAAGCGACAAGATTGTGGATATTGTGCTTCCTCGTTTGTCAGAACATTCTTGTTTTCTACCCATGAACTGGTTATGTATGCGTTCATATTGTATGTTTTTCGTTATTGGTCAATTGTATTTCATTATGCGGATTTTAAGGGTTTACTGCTGGCAACCCCATAGCAACATAACCGTGAACAATTTTATTACTACTCGTAAAGAGTTGTTAGGACTTGGATACCAAAAACTGTGTAAAGATCTTCAGAAATCACTCATATCGATGGTCCAAGTTAATGTATGGAAGACGTGGATTTAATTTGAATCTAAGCTGTTCGAATTTTTCGCCCAATGGCGATGAATGCAGCTCAGACTCGTTGTCTTAAGTGATGAATCAGCTGTTTTTGACATCGGTTCGTCTCGCAAAGAACCCGGTTGAGCAATTATCGATTTCGGATAATACTACTACAGAATAACTGCAATCAATTCTTAATTAGGACTTTTTTGCATCATTGTTGTTAAACATTGCTATTCATGCTTACTTGTCATTTTTAAACTCCAGTTTTAACTTAGCCAACAATATCACTGCTGGATGCCTTTTATCCGCTTTTAGAATGTGCGATATGGCGAAATTATGATACCCTTTTGTTGATGAAAGTTTTTGATTTGTTGCCAATATCTTTTTGTATGTCTTAGAATATCAGATTCTGTAACAAAATCCTGGCTGTCTAATTATTTCATTGAACACAATTACAGAATATTCATTCTGTCATTCGGTATTGAATGAATATACATGCAAAACCCATAAGAAGCAAGTATTTAAGAATAAATAAATCTCAAGGGTTAGAATTTTATCTTTCTATTATTAAACATGATTTCAGAATTGCTATATTCCACTAATGGTGGTGGAGAACGTATGTTTCTGGTTAAGTGCTATACCGTGTTGCTGACACCTTCCGGCGTATCGTGGTCTGTTTTACGGAAAAGGAAAGGTTTGATTCGAATAGATTGTATCTCCACAAAATAACTAAGATAGCGTCTCTGCCACCTACCAAAAGCAAACTTACTTTTATCTTCATAAAATAACTGAAAATAAAGGTACAAATGTCTAAGGTTCAGAATTTCTTGCAATTTTTCTATTGCTTATCTAAATACTGTTCTGTTCTGATTTAATTATACGTACACTTATACGATAATTCCTATCTGCGTAACTTTTATTTAAAAATACTTACGATTGTATTAAATATAAAGAATAAAACTATGAATCCAAAGTTGTGAATTACATTTTCTACAACGGTTAATTGAACGTCTTTTTTTACGTAAAATGATTGATTGAGATGTGGATTTTAATAACGATTACTTCTGTTTAGTTTATAGCAGAATTTTTTGCATCAATTTAATTTGTGCGTCTCATACATATTATTCAGTACGTAGGTACCAATTATATTTTGATTTTAAATCATGTATGTGGGAGTTAAGTTGTTTGCAAAAGTTGTTTTTATGTTCTTATGCAATTGCGATAAGTTGATTGTAAGTAAATAGTGTTTGGGTATTGTTTTTTAGTGCTAATAAGTGGTTTCACCTTGACTATCAATTGCACATGTCCACTATGTTTGCTTCATTCATTAAGTTTTGAACACACAAAAAAAATGTACCTATAGTAAAATATATCTTAATGTTGTCGGCAGTAAAGTAGCGCATGGGAATTATGTGACGGTATGTACAATAACATGAAATTAAAACACAAGTGAAAACGCAACCTTTTATCTAACGAACAATGGGTGTAAATTGTTTATGCAAGGTCGCACGACATTCATAAACATTCTATTTCTACTTAGAATCGAATGCTATGATAGATTGTCAAAAAAAAAGGTAGCCTTAATATTGGCATCTACAAATTCGACAAAATTTAAGTTTGTTGTCGTTAACATAAACATAATGTCGACATTTATTTTCTTTTGTTATGTCACATCATTTTTTTCCAGTTTAGGTTGTTGCAAAACCGAGAACATAAGTTGCCTAAAATACCATTCACTATTTTTCTTGGTGAGAAATGGATGGCGGTGCTATAAAAATGTTTTTGGATCTTTTTATTATTTTCATGTAAAACCTCTTAATTAATAATATGAAAACGATTAAATTAAGTGTTTCCTGTTTTTCTTAGTTTTTAGTTTCTTCTTAGAAATTGACGAACTGAATATTAAATAATGCGTATCGGAATTTTTCTTATGGATATGAAATCATTAAAACAGTCTTTTTGTTATATTTACTTACATTCAAGTATGTTATAAAGCGTGAATTAACACTTTCAGTATCATCCAAATACGGTTCTAAATACAATATAAATCTTGTAATCAGAAATACGTAAGTTTTACTGTCATAAAATAAATTAACCCAAATATAAGTAATAAAAGATTTTATCCTTAAAACGATTAGTTATTCTTTTATTACGCTATTCGGTGTCCATTCACATTACCTTATTAAAATATTAATAACTAATGTTCGTGTTAGATACAAAATACTTAATGAATGCATACCTACATAATTTTGAAACTTAAGATACAATAAGGATACGTGAATAGAATATAAATAAGTGTGTTGCGAAATTGCTCGATATGGTAAAAATTTATTCACCATAAGAATTGTGTACTTTCACCCGATAACGCCAACGCCCAATTGTGTAGGGTAGTTGTTGCAACAACACAAGTTCATTACAAGAATACGCGGCACGTTAAAAGCATTCGAGGTCATAAATATCACAGTAAAGTCGAATGTTTGCTTAAATTTCTTTCGGAAATAAATATCATCGAATTTTATAATCGGCTTCTTCACCTTTAAAGTCACAATCGAAGAATGTAGACACGCATTTCTCAAAATTTAACTTGTTCTGGTACGACAAACACGATTGTATTATGAAATTTATGTTCTTTACATTCTTTTATGCCACACGAATGTATATAATTGTTGGATAAATGTCGTGAGGGTGCCGTTGCGCGATGAGGAAATACCTATTTAAAATTAGTGATTTAAGTGGGCGATTGCTTTTTACTTGTCTTTTTGTATTGTGTGATTTTATCTGATGGGAGGGGTACTTCCAAATATTTTCAAAATATATTTATATACATTTTTTCTAATAAAACTAGCGTCCAATTCAATTTTTCACAATATTTTTGTGCAATAAATAATTACTATAATTTTGCGAGTAAGATAAACATTGAATTATGCATAAAATTGTACAAAAAGTTATGAAATAAAAATTCTGTAAAGTGAACATGAATGTTTACAAAAAATTAAAAACCGTTGAAATATTGTGATAATATCAAAACAGTCTTAAAATTAAGTGTATAATGCATTTAAAGAACATACAATTACTTGTTATGCAGAAAAACTTAGCAAAAGTATTGGCATTTATTCCAATACACAAAACACTCTTTCATTGGCTTGACGTCACAACCTTTGTCGTGAATATAGCGTGCAGTGCAGTGCTGTACCTATTGCAATTTCCATTTTTAACGGGTATCCAAATACATATCTGGGCTGGGTAGGTCTTGAAATTTTCTTTGACATTTAGTAATTTTTTTAACAAAGTAGTCAGCTGATACAAAGTTTAGGTTAAAATTCGATGTATCTAAGAAAGTAGGGATTCATTTTTGTCAATTTTTAGGTTACGTTTATGTCACGTTTTAATACACATTCTACGTCACCACAAGTTATTTTGCTGTACCCTGTAAAAATAATTAAATCAATTCAATTTCACGGTTGTCCAGTCCTGTTTTTATTTGAACACTCGTTATTTACTATTAAAATTTATTTTTACAACAATCAAAGTCTCGCATTTAATATACATTGCCTATGCCAGCCTACTGCATTCTCAGCGTGGACGGCACTATAGTAGTGGGTATTTCAATTTCTATTGCGTATTACCGCGTGACACCGACGTGGCAGTAGCGTCTTAATATTTTCTCTTACCTGGAGGAGCATAAGGGTTTTAAATCGTCTTCTCACAGTATCCCATACGTGTTTTATAAGATTTAACTTGGACTTCTTGCTGGTCAGTCCATGGTCGGAATTCCATTTTAGCAGTATGGGGCTTAGCATTATTTTGCATCAGGACGAAGTCATTATCAATAAATGTTGCAAATGGGACGAGTTGTTGTTCTAAAATATCTGCTACACATTGGTAACTACTCAACGTTTTCCTATTCCCATTTGCCACATTTAACAATGTCCAAAAGAAGAGATCATGAAGAGGACGAAGAAGAAATGCCATTCTCAAAAGCGAGGTAAAAAGTAGAAGAACACAGAGATCATCAAGTAAAGCGCAAAAAAAGTAATGAAAACATAATATTAAAAGAAATTAGATTAATGGGACAAGAGATGAACGAAGGGTTTCAAGATAACCAAAAGGAATTGAAAGATAAGAAGATGGAATGGGATGATGAAAAACATAAACTGGTAAAAAGAATCGAAGAAATGGAAGAAATAATGAAAACAAGAACAAAAAAAAGAGGAAGAAGAATAATATAGTGATAAAAGGATTAAGAACAGATGAAGATGAAGGAACAAATGATGAGATTGAGCAATTCTTGCATAATGAAATAGTGGCACAGGCTTTATTATATAAGTAAAAAATAATGCACTTTAAGTCTATTAATGGTAGGATATACTGCGAAAGATTACAAGGAAAACCAACAAATGTGACTATTATACGTGTATACGCACCAACAGAAAAGAGTAGCCAAGAAAAAAAAAGATGAATTTTACAATGAATTGGAGACGGCTTGGGAATAAATACCAAAATAGGATACCCTTTTTATACTAGGAGACCTAAACACGAAAATTGGAAAATAGGATTATGTGAAAGACGTGGTTCATTACGTGAAAAATCAAAAGCAACGGAAATAGATGATGTAACTTTGCGATAACAACTAACATACAAAATACAAACATAAAAGGATACATAAGGAAACTTGGTTGATACCAGGAGCAACAAAAGGAACCAAATATACCATATATTAATTAATAAAAATAATAGTAAAATAATCGCAGATGTAAGAACATATAGAGGAGCAGACATAGATACGGATCATTATATCTTATGGCAAAAATAAATAAAAGAATGCAAAAGAAATAACCAAAGGCAAGAAAATAGAGGATGGAATCTAGAAAATGACAGACAAAAGAATGGGAGAATGAGCACAGAAGGGAAATCAACAAACAGATAGAAGAGATAGAAGGTAAGGGAAGAGAAACTGGCATAGAAAAATGTCAGACACAAATTAGCAAAAGTGCAAAAAAAACAATTGGACGTGAAGAAGAGCAAAGTCATGGTATTATGAAGAATGTCAAGATAAAAACCAAGCAAAAAAAGACAAGAGAAACAAATGGTTAATAACATGAAATGAAGTGAATCTGGAAAACTAGAAAGAAGTGAAAAGAGAAACACAGAAGATAATTATGTAGACAGAAAAAGAGGATGTGCCTTGAAAAATGATGAACGAGGTAGGGAAACATACAAAGAAGTTTTATCAACAAATCAATAATTAGAAGAGAAAGAACATACTGAAAAGAAGAGGGTTAAAAAGATAAACAAGGCAATATAGAATTCGTTGAAAAGAAAAAGGTAAAAATTTGGAAGAATATGGACAACAAAAATTATATGAAAGGGAGGAAGATGATGGAGATATGATAGAAGGGCGAACTTGTTAGGAACATTATATGATGAAGTATGGAGGGGAGGGTTAAATACGAAAATATGAATTAATAATAAATAAAACCTCTCACTTAAAGTACACTGTCGTAAATAATTGTCTTGTGCGTGGGTAGTTTTGTAGAATTTTGGAGACTATTGTGTGTAGGTTTTAGCAACAGTAATGAACTGATTAAACATGTTTCTATTTCTTTAGTTAGCTCGTTAACAACTTCTATTTATGTTTTTGTGTTTAGATCTTAGCTATTTATCTAAAGTAAATCTCAGGTTTCTTCCTTCCTGTTGAATTTTTCTGAATGTTTATGGATTTCGATGTCCTCTCTGACCAATCTGCTACGATAACCGTTACCTGCTGCTAGTAACTTGGAACTCTTGAAGAGTATCATGTGATCCTCATTGCTAAGCGCTGGTGTGTCTCAGACGGCAGTTCGTTTGATATTCTTGGTAGTTCCTATGCATACTTTGCCATAAGAACAAGGTACTGGATAAACTATCAACTGCTAAAATAGGGTCTCTTTTGTTCTTTGTGATTTGATGGTCTGCTGAATCTGCTTGTTCAGTTTGAAGATAGTTTTGATGTCGACATGTCGTGCTTCTTTAAAATTCTTCCTACGCGGTCTGTGGCTTTGGATTCCGCTATTGATCTTTAGGATTTCATTGATCTTTTGGATTTTATTGATATTTTGATCTCCTTCCTGATGTATCCGTTAGCCTCAAAGGTTTCGGGTGTTCGAATTCCGTCTGAAGATTCTCTGGTTTTCTAGTTCGTTTGTGTTGCGCGGTTATTGCGATCGTTACTCATTTTTATAAATGGTAATTTTTTTCGAGAATTATCTTCATTACCAGATTTTGGGAAGAATTCAGTAGTGTAATGCCTCTGTAATTGTCATGATATAATCGTCTTTCTTAAATAATTGAAATGTGTACTACTTTTCTATTCAGTTGGTGTTTGCCCTTGAGTCAATATATGTATGTAAGTTTTGAGGGCAAGTCATTTCCTCCATGTTTCTATTGCTAGTTTTCGATTTCGTCTTCATCATTTATTCTTTAGGCTGGATATTGCCAATTTTGTTATTTCGGCTTTATTTCTTTTAATCATCATTTTTCAATGTCATTTTCTTTGTATATTAAGCTTTCAAAATATTCCATCGACATTATTTTGTAATTTTATTTGTCTTTACCATATCACTAATTTCACACTTTTTGTTTCTGAGCATCTTCTATACCGGTTTTCGTAGTCCATACATATCTTTTTCCATACCTTTAGTGAGTCCTTCCCAATATTCCTCTTTTATTCTTCGTGTTTGTTCGTTAGTTACGGTTCTTTGTTTTCTAGTACATATTGCGATGGTTGAATTTCAGTTTATATATAAAAAAATTAATTGAACTATGAGACTCATTATAATAAAATAAAATATGCACATTAAACTTTTGGAAACTTCAAACTTATTATTCCGCTTTAACCTCAGGGTCTTGGATTCGTTCAGAAGAAAATTTGATTTCATTCAATAACAAATTTAATATAACAATATTCTTATGTTTATTAAACAAATTGTAACTAAACTACTTGCATGTTTAACAAAAGAAAATTTTAATTACTAAAAATAGTGTTTTAAATTAATTGTAAATTTTAAAGAAACTGAAATAACTATTAACTAACCTTTCAAAATTTGTGTTTTTCCGTCGACATGATGAATTCTGTTTTTCGACACTTTATTCGTTCTGGACTTTTAAATTAAGTTTATTTTTCGGACATTTCAACTTAATATTATTCGTCGTTTATTTATTTATATAGTTTTTGGTTTAAAAAACTCGGTTCGTAGCGACTATCCAGAATTGTTGCACTATTTTTTAAAACCAACATTAATTTTACATAAATAGTTTTTTGATAAATTTTTTTATTTTGGAGTTTCGATTATCGTTTTTCAACCAGAAGTGTTTTGTTTAAACATTGTATTAATTCATGAAAAAAATTATAATTTTAATGTTGACTTGCGAAACGTCAAACTGCAAGTGTTCTTTTAACTACGAATTAATTATTTTTCCGTCGACCGTGCATTTATGGCTTATATTAATGAAAACAAAATTGATTGTTAATGACACCTATTAATGAACGGTTTTAGTATAGGCAATTAAGCACACATATGTAGTACACCAAGTTTCCATTTTATCTGTCAATCAACTACAATTTGAAAATATAAGTGAAAAATCTGTCCTAATTTCTGGCAAAGCAAATTTTATTAATAACAAATCGACATTACCTAATCTAAAGTTGTTATAAATCTCTAATTTGTTCACACACACCTGACATTTTTGTAATGTACGTAATATTCCGATGATAACAATTAATAACATGTAAGGGTGTTCAGCTTATCTACTTTACCATCTATTCTGTTATGCAGTTCTTCAATATTGTTTACTCATTGTTCAAAAGTTAAATTATTTAAGTAGGGCTGTAAGATAAAATCAAAACTATAAAAAAAGAATGCCATATCTTTTGAAGGTCTAGTGGAACTACTTTAACAAAATGTTTTTTATAAACTCTACATGAGCATGTTGTGTGAAATAACAAACCCATTAAGGTGAAACCAAGCTTCATCATTAAAGAATCGTAAGCTAATATGTCTCCGATATGTTGCAAAACCATTGCCAGTATTGAACACATGCAGAATACTCAATCCTGTCTCAATAAGTTAGGAGACAAATTGCACACAGTAGGGATATAAATAAATGTCTTTGTTCAGTATAATGTGACAAATCATTATCTAAAATCCAACTTGTTTACAAGCAACGTAGAGATATACTTGGGTTTCGTGCATGATTTTTCTAACATTGTCAACCACTTCTGGTGTGGTCTTTGTAGATCCATCTTTATTTTAATTAAACACCAATCCTTCTCACAACAAAATTTAGTACACCTTGTTTTGCCGTGATCAAAACTATAGTATTTCGACACAACAATTGGAATTGAGTATCTCAATTCTCCATCAACTTAGTGACCTTAATTAAAATACTGTTGGCAAATAGCCATACAAAAGATGAAATGGTAAAGAATGCTTAAAGGCAAAGCTCACAAAAAGTGGAAACAATGAAGTTAGGTTATGTTATATAATTGAAAAATCGTGATGAGTTCACAAAACGGTACCTTCCAAAGGAGTGTTCACAATAGCATATCTTCTCTAAAATTATTAAATTATAATTTTATTAAAATTACAAAGTATGGTCGACGGAAAGGTTGTGTAACTAACTCTTGAATTAAACGGCGATTAAAAAATAACTCGATTGTTAATCGCACTTGTTAATGCACTCGTTCGTTAAATAACTATTATTTCATACTATTACATTGAAAAGAAATAAAACCTTAGTTACGGTAACTATTAAAATGTTCATAATTCCCTAGGGAGTTAGACTAAGCAGTTATAAATTGTTAACTTCGTCTAACGTATTGATTGTTATTTACGAACTTGTCAGTTGGTTTTTCCATGGTACCTAATCATGGCTACTCAATTATTATTATACAAAGTCAGTTCAATTTAAGAATCAACATTTTTTGGATTCCATATTTCATTAGTACAAAATAAAATTATTGATAACGTTGATACAAAAATAATTATTTCATGTTGATTGTCATACTCTCAACTACCGACTGCACTTATTTCCATTCATTTTCTTTCCCTATTTTTAATTAATGTCGGTATTCTTGGCTTCATTTGTCGGTGAAAAAGTTTATTAAGAAATTTAACAATTTAACATATAATTATTATTAACGACCATAAAAACATAATACACAAAAACAGGAAGTGACTGTTAAAGGAAATGAATATAAGTACAATAATAACTACTGATAGTTATTACTTACATTACATAGTTACTCTTTTTGTTGCTGTCGTTAATAATAATAAATAATTTTGAAGTTACAATTTAAATAATTAAGAATCCAACTAAACAACTGCTAAGGTGCTAAACTAATATTCAATAAAACTAATAAAACAATTTCTTTACTATTGTGTTTTGATTATATATTTTTGTTGTTAAATTTGTATGTTTGTCATTAAACAATTGTTTATCGGTGCATCTATTGATCTTCACAATAAAAGATTAATAATTTCAAAAAATATTAATAATCAATCACTTTCTTGTTAGTTAAATAGATGTTTATTAGACAATATGCTTTAAAAAATCAGAATGAGATTGATTGAAAATTAAAAATAAATATAACGAAAGTGGAGTTGTAGCCTTTGGACACGATACCAAAAAACCACCAGTCTTATTTTTATGAAACTTGCATGAAGGTGTTATTTATAATAGTGCAGATTTGATTAAATTTTCGACATAATCCTGTCTAGCCAAAGGGCCGTTAATGCACATTGATTTTCGAATTCTTGGAATATTACGCAGCTTTCGATTAGACAATTATTTGATCCGATAATTAATTACTGGTATATGCCAATCACGTGACAGAGATTGTTTTAAGAATATTTCTCAAAATATGAATTATATTAAAAAAAGTTTGAACCTTTATTTTAACTATTTTTGTTCTAAAACGCAAGTTCTCATAAAGAACAAAAATAATAGGCTTGTATGCGTTATAGTATTTCGTTTTTTTTTAAATTATACACTTATAAATGATGTGCAAATATATTTTATGGTTAGACATGCAATACTGTGACGAATAATCGTTTATTTCTTTTCAGAAAATTTAGCGCCGTCGGAATTAAAGAAATTGAGAAACAAACAGCGAAAAGCAAGAAGGAAAGCAGAACAAGAAAGTGCTTTAGCAGCTCAAGCACAAGTCAAACGGGATCAGTACCACAAAGCCAAGCAACAGGGCGATGTCGAAACAGACACTCCCCATTTAGATGAACTTGTACCTGAAAAACTCGCAAAAGTATGAATTAACTGTTTTTGATCTTTGTATAAAAGCTTTTTAACATAGGTAGAGGATCCTTTGGAACAGGCAATCAAATTTCTTTATCCTCTACAAAACCTGGCACAAAATAGGATAGAAACCCATCTGATGGCGTTCGAAATTTACTTCAAGAAAGGTCAGTTGTTTTTTTTTTGTTAACGTTTTTTTGTAATTGAACGGTTGTAGAAAAACTTCTTCTGATGCTGCAAGCCCTAAAGCGTGCACACAAATTAGATTCAAGCCATCCAAAACTCCATTCGTGTTTAGTTCGTTTTCACGAATTTTATCCAAGAGCAAAGCCTCGTTAGACCCCACTATTGCAGAGGTGCTCGAAAAGGAAATGGTAGTCTTATTTAAGAGTAAAGATGCTTTGCAATTGAATAAGGACTACTTGGATACTTACTGTAATAGTTTAGAAGCTGTGTTGCAAGGAGCGAAAATGATGTATTATTTAAATTCTAAGTTACAGAGTACTGCTCTTGGTCTCGTTACCAACCTCGACAATAAATATCAGGATGTAAATATAAAGGTAAGTTGACGAAGGTTGGGCTACTATTTCTAATAAGAAGACGATTTTAGACTTGTAATAATGTACTGAAATCATTAAAAAGGAGACTTTGGACAATGTGATTCCGAAATAGAACAATTTATGTTAAAATGTCAGACTTTATTTCCACACGCTGTAGATTTTCGGTCGCCAAATAGTATGCCGCATTGTGAAAGCAATCACGTACCGCCCGATCCGGAAAATTATAGTAGTAACTGATGTTACTTACCTAAGCCGAAACTGGACGGACTAACTTTAGTGCTCGAGAAATCACGTGTTGAATTAAGGATGACGAAAGCTGTGAAAACAGAGACTTCAATAACGTTAATGCAAAATAGGTTACCTGTTGAAAATAATTGATAATGTTTTTAAAAAAATTCGCCGCTTTTACATTTAATTTTTGTTGAACATTTTATCATGAAAAGTGTGAAATAACATATAACTTGTGTTTATTATTCTGATTTACTGTGGGATACACATTAATATATTTATTTGTATATTATTTTACCTTTTCAATCCGAAATCATTTTTACCTCTTAATTAAAGTGCAAATGTATTATGCGTTCTTTGTTTTATTAACTAAAAATCCAATTGTTTCCACTAACGTATCCTTAAAAAGAACTGATTAAATTAAGGAATTAAAAATGCTTGTAGACTTTTCTCTTGAATTCGAAACATCAACTTTTCAATTTAAACAATAACAATATTAGGATAGTGAATTACACTCTGTAAAACTGTATGTTACTGTATAGTATAGATTTTTAATTAAATTTTAATATTACACGCTTAAATAACTTTCATATTTGGTTTGTAACTATTTTGTTGTTTTTATTTGAAATTTGATTTAAAACATCACGCCTTTTAAATTCGTTCATCTTTTTTCTAAACTCTCTCGCTGCATGTTGTTTTTTATTTAGGAACAAATGAATTTGGTTACAGATTAATTATTCGCTAGTGTACAGAAGTTCATTTCCTTCTCGACCTTGTGGTGTTCTTATGTATACTTCGCGCCGGGGCACACGGTTATTCATACAAAAATATCATTTGTTCTCATCTATGTAACGCGGATAAAGGTGAAAACTCCATTAAAAATTACAATTTACTAAAATATTCATGTAACTTTCTCTTACAATCGAATAGTGTGTAATGCTCCAGTGTGAAGTTACGGCAAGGCATAGTTTAGACTTACGAACACAATTATCACCACTGTATACTACCACAGAATAATAATACTTCGTTGCGCAGAAGTTTCACTGAGTGTCGGAACGTTTGAAGTCTATGATCCTACGGAAATCACGCGCAAGAATATTATACATGACTTGAGCGGAGCGGTTATAGAAAGGTTACTATTTCTTAGCAGTGCCATTTCGCGATATACCGCACAATCGAAAATCGACGAATTTACTTTAGCTACTCCTGACTGCGCGTGGGTACAGCGCGCACGCTACTTAGACCAAAATTATCGCTCAGTGAAATTTCTGTATGAACGCAGTGAATATATTTAATATTCTGTGATACTACTGTATTATCACAAAAGTTTCTCCCCTTGACGAGTATCTTACCTGCTTAACAGCACTGATTTAAGTAGGTGAGTAGTTGTTAAATAGTCAAAAGGTTTGCGCGTTTCTACTCTTTGCCAGAGTTTTGCAACGTTGGTCCCAAGTTTGACTATGATTTAGTCCAACTTTTTTGTCTAAAGTCTATGCCCACTTTTAATGGTCAGCTACGTAGGAGACATACGAACTAAATGTATACAGGGTGTCCCACATTGAATAACCGCGATCGATTTCTCGGAAACTAGACGTCTGATCATTCTGAAAACTTCGTCACATGCTAATGTCAATAGGGTCAACTCAGCTAAAATATTTTCAAGATGGTGGCACTTTCGGTTATCCCGGAAGTAACTATCAACTTTGTTATTTTAAACAGAACACTCTATATATTGTTGCATTTTTAGATTCTACGACAAATTTTTGAACATTTTCGATGTATAATGTTCTATACCTAAGTTTAGCCGTTTCAGACTTATTAAAGATTTTATGTCAAAAATGACATTTGCAGGCCAATACAGAAGTATCAATTTTACCTATACGGGAACTCGTATTATTTAATTTCAGGTGATTTCTTTGTAGATGAAGAATTACTTTAACAGATTATTCATGCTATTATGATAAATATTAATACAGGTTGGTCAAACAAGGAAGGTAAAAATATTATTGAAAAACTCGTCAAAAATCGATTTTTTTAAATGAAAACGCCCTATTTTTATAATCTTATCTAGTTTAACATAAAAAATAACAGTGACTTCATGTAAGGTAGTTTATTTCAAAAATTTGTAGTTTTTGAAACATTCGCAATTTTACAATTTCATCAATAGAAAAGTCTAGTTTTCGCAATTTTTATCCGAAAAAACATGGCGATTTGATACCGTCGGAATTTCGTAAAAAAAACCGTTTATACAGATACGATTTTTAATAGTGACTTTTGTGTTTTACAGTTTTGTGGTTTTAGTAAATCTCAATAAATTATGGTTGTACTAGCTATAACGCCGGGTACATGACATTGAGCTGACGGTTGTCCCTCGTATGGAAAATTTTCGTAATTATGGGAGATATTAAATTTAACTAGTAGTATTTCAAATAACTTTATTCGTAGGCAAATAATTAAAATAGCTATCTTGATCAGTTTAACGAGATTGTAATAATAATCCTCCTGAAGTTTCCGGTTCAGAAAAATTTCCCGTGGCGATATTTGCTTTTTTATTAAATATATACAGTAAACATAAATTACGAAGATTCTTTCTTGCGATACACTGCAATCATCTATTATTTTACGTTAAAATAATTCCGAATTTCGGACAGCCAAGTTTTTTCGGACAAAAATTGCGAAGTTCGTATCTGTGAAAACTAGGCTAAACACTGGTATCAGTTGGCAAGGCCAACATGCTATCGTCCAGACACACCCTGTATATTCTCCTATTCATAAATGTAAGATGTAAAAATTGGGTTTTTATCAAATACTCGATGAGCGTACTAATTTTGAAGCCGGATCTTAGACTAAGACACAATTAAACTAGACATGCAAAAATAATTAATTATAAGAAGATCCCCCAGTGTTTACTGTTATAGAAGCTTAGCTTTCAGTTCGAAAAAAATTGATCACAGTTTTGCACTAAACCAATTCAAAATAGTCACGTCGGACGCTGGTGAATTCCACCCAGGCAGTCACAGCAAAATCAAAGCTAAAGCACGGAATGCTTTCACACTATACGCGTTTTGCGTAGTCTAGTCGTGTCCAGTCCAGTCACGTCCAGTTTAATAACAGTTTGCTCCAGTTAGGGTGCTTTCGCACCAAACTAGTTCAAACCAGTCGCTTTCTAGTGCAGTCAAACATGTAAGTCCGTAGTTTTCATACAGAACGCGTCTCAATCCTATAGCAACATTTATAGGGCAAAAATGTGATATGCTCTGCTAAGTACCTTTTACGTCGCCTACAAATCAGAAGACGAAGGAGAAGAATAAATGCATTAGAAAAAGAAAACATAGTAAAGAAGCAACGTAAAATAGACTAAATGATAAAATAAATATGGGTCGATGGCAATCGTGACTTAACGTGGATGCGACTAGCCAACGCGTGAATTGTCAAAGCATCTTGTGCTTTTGTTTTGGTTTCGCAGTGACTGTCTGGGTTGAGTTCACCAGCGTCCGACGTGACTAATTTAAATTTGTTTGGTGCAAAAGCGTGATAAATTTTTCTCGAACTGAAAGCTATTTCGTTTTTGTAGTGCTTCTACAACAGTGAACACTGGGAATGGATCTGATGAACCTTATAATTCATTATTTTTGCATGTCTGGTTTAATTGTGTCTTAGTCTAAGATCCGGTTGCAAAATTAGTCAGACGTGACTGATCTGGACTGGTTTGGTGCGAAAACACTTATTTGTAAGAAATATGGATGTAGAAAAATTAATAGTGCTGAATTATACTGTGACAATTGAGAAAACCTTTATTTGTCATTTAGTCTATTTTACACGTTGCTTCTTTACTATGCTTTCTTTGTTTAATGCATTTCTTCTTCGCCTCCTTCTTCTTATTATTTGCAGGCAACGTAAATTCATTACTTTAAGAGCATCGTATCCATTCGCTCTTTACTTTGCTGCAGAATAAAACGCGTTCTGTGTAAAAGCTACCGACGTGAAGCGCCTGGACAGCGATCCTAGACTTAGGCAACTATGAATTTTACCGTCCAAAAAAAAGTTCAATGCGATTTTTGTACAAAAATTTGAATTATTTTGAATGCATAAATGAAGATATATGGTAAACTTGTTTTACAAGAAGATTACGATTTTGCACTTAGAAAACAAGAAGTAAGAGACTATTAAAAGAACCAATGAAATTATTAGTGTTTGTTATATAAACATCTTATTTTTAGTTATACGTGACAACACTGTAATTACTCCGATTATTAGTTTATAAGAATACGGCTGCGTATCCGGTTTTGCGTTGTATTTGTTTATACGTTCCAAATTGTAATTTATGTACTGATAAATACATAATAATATTTCATAAATACCGCGAGATAATTTACATTCCAACAGAGACATTAAAAAAATTGATAAAGAACGATCAAAAGTAGATGATTCATTTGTTTATTTCATAATGATATGGAAATAGTTATTTACGTAACATGTGCGGAAACAGATTCTTTCGGGAATGAGTTCCCGTTTGCAAACCCGAGTGCGTTTTAGCGCACGAGGGGTAGCATTTGGCACGAATTCCCGAATACTGTTTACGCACAAGTTGCGTATTCTATTTTTTGCACGATTTTTTTTTCTATAATTGCATTTTCAAATCTTTATTATTGTGATATGTAAATCACAAAATTTAATTAGTAAGCTGTGGCTGTACGCATATACGCATAATGTATACATTTGTCATCTAACATCTAGTTAACCTATTTAACCGTTAAACTTTTATTTGAAGATTTGCATTGTTTTACAACATTTACAACAAATAAAATGTGCGAAAATTGCATTGTAGATAACGAACAATGTAAGTAAATTAACAAATTGTTCGTGGAAAACTTCTAATGTGGAGTGTTTTTTGGTAGTTTGTGAAACACATGCGCGGGATAACTGCGTTTTGGTGCCTGCTTTACGTGCGCTCTTGGTTGTTTCATAGAAGAAGTGCAAAAATGTTACTACACGGCTAGAAAATGTGACTCGGCGGTACAGATCAAAAAGGGTCATCTGAAATTATTACTTGCTGATCTTTTGATCTGATGGTAATAGAAGTTACATTCTTTTCCGATACTATCTCCTGTCAAAACCATTATTACAGTCATGTTTCTTTTAGGTATGATAGTTTTTCTAGTTGACACAATAAACTAAACATTTATAGAGTCTGGTCATTCTGAAATGAAGTGTAATAGTGTCAACTCCATCAGTATATTGAAACCATCAGATGAGGGATCAAAATCAACGTTTTTACTGCTGAAGATTGGTATAGGTCAAAGACCAAAAGTATTACCGCCTAGTTTAGCTAAAAACAGCATTTATTTAGAATAAAATAAAATAAATTGTTGTTTGTTCAAAACTTGAGTTGCGTGTGTTCCAAAAAATGTGAAACTGTGGTAGCCGTTGTGATGATTGGGGCCGAAGTAGATATATAGTTTGAGGTTATGGTAACCATGAATTAAGTAAATTCAATGTAAATACACTTAATAAGAAAGCAACAAAACAATAACTAGAATAATATTCAGCAAGGACGGAGTAGATCTGTGTTCTATGCCTTTTGATAGATACAGAGATGCTGGATTTTCTTACGCATATCTAATTATTAAGTATTTAAGAGTTATGTGTCTCTATTCTACAGTGTTACACCCTATTTGAAGGGTGACATTCTTAAAATAAACACATGATAACCGATATGCTAACAGTATGAATTAACTATTTTGTTAAAAAAAATACTAAACGTCAAACAAAAATCCCACGATTTATATTATGATTTTCCGGGTTATTAAGTCGTAGTCTGTTGGAACTTCTTCCAGACGTTTCGTTTGCTGATTGCGGCAAACATCGTGAGGTTGTCGTAGAACTCGTTCCGAGTTTTTTGACTGACTTGATCTGATGATGATCAGTCAGATACTTGAAACTCGTTCCGAGTTTTGACTAATGATGATCTGATGATCAGTCAGATACTTGAAACGAGTTCTACATTCACGAGGATGTTTGTTTTTGAAAAATTGCAAGACCTATACACTTCCTACGTCCATCATCCGGAGATAAAATTATGATGAATTCCAATCAACGACGTTTTTAGACACTTTGGGAAGATGACGTTATGAAAAATGTCATCGTGATATAGACGCGCACAATAACCAGCGTAGAATAAACTGTAATTTAAACATGATTTTCTTACCTTATGCTTATCCTTTACAGTGACAGTGACACTCATTTAAATACGAATGTGAGTATATGTGTGTTTGCTTGTTTTGTTACGTTGTTTTGTTACTTTTCTTTACATCCAAGAACTGACTGATAAAACTAGTTATTCAAGAGAATTATCCTGATTGATTAAAACTGTAATTGTTTTGTAACAGAACTTTCAATTGTATTCGGAATTGTATGCCATATAGATTATGGCATCATCCTTGAACAACACCTAGTATAAATTCATTTCATGTAAGCAAAGATGATCGTTTCAAAATCGAAAATTGTACTTAAATATATTTTTCTATTTTGGGTCGCTTACAGAGCTATAAAAGCACCCAAATGAGTTCTTTTTATAGAAATTTAGTTCTTTTATAGAAATAGAACAATTTTTATTCCGAACGGTGGTAACACTGATAACGTCCAAGCTGTCATTACGTTCGGTGTGCATTAATTTAAATCATAATTAATGTTTAGTAGATTTATTTATGTACTCATTTTTATTTCCACCCATTTTTTTTTAATAAAACATGATAAATGTACTAATTAAACTTAAACTAGCATTTAAACCAAAGTTTAATGAAAATATTGCCACCTTAGCAATTACACTTCAAAATACCCTAAATTTAAAAACTCGCGAAATTTTATTTTAAAATCAATCTGAAAAGCCCAAAATAGAAAAAATAGTATAAAGAATTCGTTTCAGAAGGTATTTTAGCGACTCGTACTTTCGATAACTCCCCGCTTTGCGGTTCGTTTTCAAAACTGTACTCGCCTTATAAAATGCGTCTTCTGAAACTAGTTCTTTAATATACTATTTTCTATTTTGGGTTGCTTACAGAGCTATAAAAGTACCCAAATGAGTTCTTTTATAGAAATAGAACAATTTTGTTTTGAACGGTGGTAACACTGATTTGATATTAAACGTCAAAGCTGTCGTTACGTTCGACGTGCGTTAATTTAAATCGTAATTAATGTTCAGTAGATTTATTTTTCTACTTATTTTTATTTTCACTCATTTTCTTAAAGTTAAATAAATGTAACCAGTTCCATATCTTCAGGGGCTGTAAAATCCCATTTTCCAGCAGGATAATGCGCGCCCTCATACGGCAAGGGCTACAACACGGTTTTTGGAAGAATCTAACATTGCCGTCCTCCCATGGCCTGCTCGGTCGCCTGATTTGTCACCAATTGAACATGTATGGGATATGATTGGTAGGCGACTGGGTAATTTACCGCACTCTCCACATAATTTACATGATCTTCAGCAACGGATTCAAGAAGCTTGGGATGATATACCACAAGCAACTATACATCACTTGATTGATAGCATGCCAAGCCGTCTAGATAAGTGCATTACAAATAGTGCCGGAGCAACTCATTATTGAAAAAACTTTTTTCTATTTTGGGTCGCTTACAGAGCTATAAACGCACCCAAATGAGTTCTTTTATAGAAATTTGAGTTCTTTTATAGAAATAGAACAATTTTTATTCCGAACGGTGGTAACACTGATAACGTCCAAGCTGTCATTACGTTAGGTGTGCATTAATTTAAATCGTAATTAATGTTCAGTAGATTTATTTATCTACTTATTTTTATTTCCACCCATTTTTTAAATGAAACATATGATAAATGTACTAATTAAACTTAACTAGCATTTAAACCAAAGTTTAATGAAAATATTGCCACCTTAGCAATTACACTTCAAAATTCCCTAAATTTAAAAATCGTGAAATTTAATTTTAAAATCAATCTGAAAAGCCCAAAATAGAAAAAATACTATAAAGAATTCGTTTCAGAAGGCATTTTAGCGACTGTACTCGTCTTATAAAATGCGTCTTCTGAAACTAGTTCTTTAATATACTATTTAAGCTTTTGTTCTTTTGTTTTTAAATTTTAATCATCACTTTGTTTAATGAAAATAGACGTTTCCTGAAAATTTCATTAAAATCGTTCAACAACTTCTAGGTGTTGCAATTTTTTTGGAAGTCAGTATAGAAATAGAACAATTTTTATTCCAAAAGGTGATAACACTGATTTGATATTAAACGTCAAAGCTGTCGTTATGTTCGGCGTGCGTTAATTTAAATCGTAATTTGTTCAGTAGATTTATGTATCTACTTATTTTTAAATTTTTAAAGTTCAACGTATGATAAATGTACTAATTAAACTTAACTAGCCTTAAACCAAAATTTAATGAAAATATTGCCAACCTAGCAATTATACTTCAAAATTCCCTAAATGCGCAAAATTTTATTTTAAAATCAAATTTAAAACCTAAAATAGTATAAAGAATTCGCTTCAGAAGGCATTTTAGCAACTGTACTCATCTTGTAAAATGCCTCTTCTGAAACTAGTTCTTTAATATACTATTTCAGTTGACTATGTATTTACAGGTCTTATGCATAAAACATCAGAAAAAATCATTCATTAATGAACTCTATTGATGAACGATTTCAATAAACATACAAATCAAGTGCGTGTTTATCAATCAGCAAATCTGTCACAAAATTTGAATTCCTACATAATTAAACAAATTAGGTGAGTAAATGAACGCTGATAATTTTTTTTAAAGCAGCCGGTAGCGGCGGAAGCTGCAAATATTGCCTAAAAATACTTACTAGTTGAACTTTCAATTATTGTGGGTTGTGACGTAAATAACAATTTTATAACTTTCACATTTCTTTATTTCATTAGAATATGTCGACTGAAAAATATTGTAACAAACTCGAATATTAAAATACGATCAATAATCTGAATAATTAACAAGTTCGCCCGCTGCTCTCGCTCACTTGTTAAACAATCTCACAGTTGTTTTTTTCCGTCGACCGTGCATTTATGTCTTACACTAATGTATACAAAATTGATCGTTAATGACCCCTACTAATGAACGATTTTCTATTAATGAATGATTTTAGTATAGGCATAACTAAAGCATGCATATGTAACACATCAAATTACCATTTTATCTGTCACTCAACAACAAAATGAAAATATAAATCAAAATCTGTCATAATTTAAGGGTGTTCAGCTCATCTATTTTACAAACTATTGTCTCACGCACTTCTTCAATATTGTTTACTCATTGTTCAAAAGTTAAATTCTTCAAACAGGGCTGTAAGAGAAAATAAAAACTATAAAAAAGTAATGGCCGTACAAACATATCTTTTGGAGTTGTAGTGGAACCACTTTAACAAAATGTTTTTTTTATGAACTCTACATGCGCATGTTGTGTGAAATAACAAAACCACTAAAGTGAAACCAAGCTTCATCGGTAAAGAATCTTTAGTCTACGATAAAAATGTTGCAATAAGTTGGTGGACCACTTGTACACAGTAGGGATACAGATGAGTATCTTTGTTCGGTATGATGTGACAAGTCATTATCGAAAGTTCAACTTGTTTATAAGCAACGTAGAGATGTACTTGGGCTTCTTGCATGATTTATCAAACATTGTTAACCACTTCTGATGTGGTCTTTGTAGGTGCATTACTATTTTGATTAAGCACCAATCAGTTCTTACAAAAAATTTAATACACCTTGTTTCGCTATAATGAAAACTATTGTATTTTGACCCAACAAATAGAATTGAGTATCTCAATTCTCCATCAACTAAGTAACCTTAATTGAAATACTGTTACAAATAGCAAGCTCACAAAAAAGTAGAAACAATTAAGTGTGGTCAGTTACAAAATGGTACTTTCTGAAGGTGCGTTCACAATAACATATCTCCTCTAAAATTATTAAATTATAATCGTATTAAAATTACAAAGTACGGTCGAGTTATGTATAATAATTAGAATATTCAGCAATAGATAAATAGTAACACATTTTTCTAGTGCTGAATTCAGTGGCGGCTCGTGGTCAATCATAATGGGAGGTCAAAAATTAATTTAAAAAATAGGCATACTTAAAAAAATATAAATAACTCAAATGCACCGCAAAATTTTATACAATCTATAATTTTGTTCAAAATATAGCGATTTTTCGAAACAATCTCATTAAAATCTCTAAGGGATTTTCTATAAGCATTGTCTAGCTGTGTACGAATATCAACATTTCCTACGGTTGCAAAATTTACCGAGCATTTCATGTGTTCTGCAGACGAAACATGTTTTTTAATTTCCTTTTTAAATGTTTTAAATCTCTGACACCGGATTTGGACTATAGCGAGTCTGACGAGTCTTTAGAAAATAATAAACAAACAAATCAGTAAAATACATTTGATACTTCACAACCACATATCCAGTTAGCTAAATCGTACATTACCTTGCGAAAGTTTCGATGAACATCTTTATTTTTGTCTTTGCTAGTCTGTCGTAAACTTAGTTCTGGCAAAGGACGACCATTTGCCTTGAACTCAACTAATTTTGTAAAATTAAGTTTGTTAGCACTTTTTAGTTGTTTAATTTTCTGCTCTACCGACATTTCCTATTATAGCGCATGCACACGCGAATCAAAAATAGTATTTTTACAAAACAACACAACAACAGTGAAACATATCAATATAAATTCTTAAATTGATTTAAAACACGTGAAAATCGAATCAAAAATCGAGCGTAGTTGTACACCATATACGAATTCAACGTAAACTGCGGGATCCGGCTCATGACCCAAAGTTGATTATTGTTTCGGACGTTCGCGTTTATTTGGGCGCTGCACGTTTTCGAGTTTTCGGGTAGATCTAATTCAACGAGGACAATTCGCACCGCCAGCTCAAGGTTGAAGAGGATGAATTACGAACGACGGCCGATAAATTTTAAGTTATTGTACTTGCGACTTAATTACCTATTTTAATAAAACACGTAATAATGAATATTTTTTATATATTGTCAAAATTTTGGGAGGTCATTGACCAAATGACCATATGGACAAGCCGCCACTGGCTGATGATGCATTTCCTGTAGAATTGTTGCTTATCTATTTTAATTATAACGCTTACTCTATGATTTAGTTTCTAAGTTTAGTTTATCTTATCTTATCTTTTGTAGAAGAAACATCTTGAACTCCGTCAAATGATAATCCTTTGAAATAAATTGTAATTTTTTTAAAAACAAATTTTGACGTTAAACGAAGAAAATCGTTGACGGAAAAGTTGTGTAACTAACTCTTGAATTAAGCGGCGATTATCAATCTCAAACAAATATCTCAATTATTTTCGCTTTTATTAATACCACAATACTGTGTTAATACACCCGTTTGTTAAATAACTATTAAAATTAGGGCAGTAGATAAGTAAAAACAATTTCTTCCCTGAGACATATTGTTACGCCGGTGAAACAGGAATTGTCACTGTGTAAAAATTGAGTATTCCACAGCCGGAGTCACAAAAACGTCTTCTGGGATTGAACTGTGTCGAAATGGTAACTGTAGTTGCCACGTTTGGCACCTATCGTAAGGGGCTTAATCAGGGGCGAGAAACTTGAAACCAACAAACGAAAGTTCAATAGATAGACAACTAAGTCAGGTAGTCAACCAAGTCAGATTCTAAACTAAAAAAAGTATTTTTTTGTTTTTGTTTTAACTGTCACTGTTTTTAAACTGTCGATTGCTTGTGGAGTTTTTACTCAATGGACGTTTTACTTAAGTTGGTCCGTTGGTCCTTGTCACTTCATGTGACGTCATCAAATAGAGAAGTGGCGTTATTGTTTGGCGCGAGTAATACATACTTTCATATATTTCAATGTAACAAAAATCACGACAGTGAATTTGAAATTTTTGTAAAATGACAATACTGTATAATTTGAATCCCCGATTACAATAAATACATAAATAGTTCATCAATATAAATCATACTAAAATTGCACTTGCATGTATGTGTTTTCACCACATAATTAAAATTTGCGAGACAAGGTATTTATGAATGAAATCACAAACGAACAACTGCAGTAAACGGAAGTTAGCATTTGTCAACTGTAGCATATATATACAATTTGTAGGGAATTATCTAATGCGATCACGTTTGCAAATGGCATTAATGAGTGTGGTATCTTCACAATTTTAAATTAAAAAACATATCTGCGCAATACATTTCTTATGGAAATGGTGTTGGCGCGAAACCGCTACGCCCTTTACTGCTACAGCTACCCCATAGAGAAGCTACCCACACCACCCTTTTGCTATCTAAAACGCCTATAGAAGACGTTCATGTTTAAGTAATTAATGAAACAATTTGAAATAAACATTGGTTGTTTTGTACCTCCTTAAAAGTAAATGTTTTCAGTTTAAATTATAATTGAGTTTGATATTGATTTCATTTCATTCATTGTATTTAATTTTAACATTTTGAGTAATGCGCCATCTATTAACACAATTGAAACAAACTTGTTTTATTGAGCAGTTGGCAACCTGTAGCTGTGAGTAATATCCAACGTGTGTTTGTGTTATCAGTGCTTGGGAAATTTGATGATTACTCGTCAATTATCTTAATTACCCACGAGACGTGGAGAGGTTAGTTGCTCATTTAAAGTTATAATTGAGTTTTAAGTTTTTGAAAAAACTAAGCACGCGATGGCATATCAGGCACCACCTGCTTCAAGAGAATTTTTATGGGATGTTTTTTCAAGGTACTATCTTTAAAATGATTTTTTGCTATTAACATTACTGTTGACTGTGCTTTTTTCTAGAGTTGATAAAGACAGAAGTGGTTTTATTTCTGCCGATGAATTACAAACTGCCCTTTCGAATGGTACCTGGAGTCCTTTTAACCCCGAAACTGTCCGCTTGATGATTGGTACGTATTATATTTGTACTGCTTAATTAACCTTTTACTCGCTTCATTTTATTACATTATGTAATCTTAATGGATTGTTAAAATTATTTTATTGTTTGTTTCGGATGCTAAAGGGTGTAATTCATATGATTAATACATTTTTTAAATTGTGCAATGCATAGTTAGGAAATGAAATGTAAACCCTTGTACAGCTTGAAGCTGACTCAGTCCTTGAAGCATTTAACCACATTTTATTTTATTCTGTGAGCAGATCACATGCCAACAGTTAAATACAACAAGTTTAGAAATAGAAAACATTCATGATAGTTGTCAATACATATTTATGTTTTTTAACAATTCTTCTCTCGACTATTTGTCTACTTGACCCACTAATATAATGTACTGCAATTTTTTATAGGCAACTGTAACTAATGGGTTACTTAAATGACCATGTTTGTTTATCACATATTCTTTTAAACAACTTTATAATCAATGATGTATGTGAGCGTCTTTTCGTGTCAATTGGATATCTGGAACCAATTCGAATCACATTCTGTGCGTTTAAATTTATTTAAATTGTAAAATAGAAATATTTTAAAAACATGTCCAGGAAGCTAAAATAAGTTCATATGCTCAAATCCGATTTTTATTTGTTTCAGAGATAATTGGGTTTTTATATTTAAAAAGATATCAAGTTTAATTTGACAAAGTTTTACTAGAGTTTTTAAAAATGCTTCATATTTTCAGTCATAGAGAATATGGGGATAAATTTGATTAATTATGGATTTTTTATGTCGATATGTGTCGATACTCTTCTACGAATTAACAGAATTACCATTATACTAACTTTTTATGACGTTTAGGTACCTAATGAAAATCGGATTTGAACATATGAGTTTATTTTGCTTAATGCTTATTATAACTTCCTGAACATGTGTTTAAAATATTTCCATTTTCTCCTGAATCGCCCTTTATTTATTGTTCCAGTTGAGAATTTGGCAGTAAACTTTTAATTATCAGTAGTTAATTATTTAATTAATTAATTGTGGGACACAATACTGTTTGGTGTTTAGTTAATACCTTTTGTGACTTAACACTGTTTAACTTAAAAAATTGAGGGAAGTAGAGCTATGCAATTTTAATGCATAAGTAAAAATAGAAATAATTATTTATGTTTATCTAGCAGAAGTTAAAGAACACTTCGAAGTGCTACAAAGTATTGTAATTATTATAAGAAGCATAGGTACTGTTTATTTGAAGTGGGTTTTATAGTCTCTCTTATTGGTTTCAGCAGCATTGCTTTTGAATTATTCAAATAAATTCTTAGATGTGTGTGCCTGTTTGTGTAATATCTTTTATTAAGTCTGTTGAAAGTTTTCCTGATTCTGTGTCTCTTTTAAAGTGTAACACACCAGGTTTCTTACCAAAAATTTCACCAGAACTACTTTAGATATAAAAAAGTTATCCTGATTCTTCAGATTACAGTATTTCATGGAACGTTTAGGCGCGCAAAATAGTACAATCATTCGATGATTTCTATTTAGGAATGGGTAGTTACCACTACTGTGAAATGGAATGATAAATGGTCAACTGTGATCTGGAGCACATAATAAGATCATACCGCGAGTCCGAAGTGGGACAAATGCGATATGCGATGAAAAAAATTATACGAGTAAATTTGACAAGAGTATGTGTAACTTGTGAGAAAATAAATAATTGTTAAACTGTATTTTCTGATTGAGGGTAACACTACATACATAAGCTACTTTATCCCCTCCGTGTTCAGCTAGACTCATCCCAGACAAAGCTTGACCCTATTCTGTTGCTTTAAATACTATTAAGGATCCATAACTTCAAGAAATAAAAACTGAGCATTTTTCTAAATCCACTGAGAAGTTTTGTGGTTTATTCTGTCGCTTTAGTTTGTACCGATTCTTTACATCTAGAAGTCTTAGTTTAAGACAAAGGGCCAGCAAAAAGCCCAGATTTTAACATTATCGAAAATGTTTGGGCTCGAATACTTGCTGTTATCCGAAGACAACAAGGGCCAAATTTTATACCAGTAAACCGTAATGCACTAATTGCAGCCATTGATACCGCATGGGAAACGATTAATATTAATTATATTGATACCTTGATAGCGTCAATGAGCAGACGCCTCCAAGAATGTATCAATAATAATGGAGGTCACACCCATTATTGATTTCTTATATTTATTTATATAGTAATACCTTTATTTAAAAAAAACGTTTTCATTTAATTTTAAACTATAACTTGGTATCTTAATTATAATTATGTAATAAATTCTTGTCAAAAACTAAATATATACGTTGACAATAAGAATTGCCTTAGTTTTTATTTTCACTTTTTATATTAACTACAGAAAAAATGAAACGTCATAAAATATACATTTTGTAAGGACTAAATATTATGAATAGAGAGTTTAATGATTTTTTTAATAACTTACAATAATTAGTAGGTTAGATTTATTTAAAAATAAGTAATAATCAGTCAACCCAAATAACCATGTTTAGTTTTTGATTTAATTTAAAAGTTATTGCTTGTAGACGTTTTTAAATCAAAATTATTTCTAATTTTATTTTGTAAACATTTCCTAAACAAAATTTTGATTCGATAATTAATCGAGCTATGGTGTTTAATTAGCGATACCTTCAAATATATTCTTTAAAGAAAAAATTAAGTAAGCAACGTAAATTACCTATTTTCTAAAACGTGCTTAGTGTAATGATTCATTCTACAGTCCTTCTATAAGATAACCCCTGCTGAGACTACCTATTGTTGGAATTGTAAATGATACCCTTAAGCCCGCTTCACAATGTGCAAACGTTTGTTTACAGAAATTGTGGTGTCCAATTTTTAAATTTCATGAGTGTACATTACTTGTGTTCAATAACATATTCTTCACGTTAACACATTTATCATTTCCTGGCTTTTTGAATTGAAAATATTAGCTTAGGAATACTGTCTTGGGAATTGCTGTAATTTTTACTAGAAAAACACCGATACATTATCGAAATATTGGGATGACTATCTAAATACTTTTGCATATGTTTTTGGAATAATATGATTCTATTCAGGGAAACATCTTTATGGTTTTTCTGATTGTGTTTGATATTATAGGGAACTTTGTTTGAAGGTCTCTTTGTTGAGGGTCACCATTCTAGCAACTTGCCTTTCGCATAATGTATCACATACATACGTTTATGATATATTTAAGGTATATTACATGTTAGGGATTTCTTAAGTTTTTTTTTTAATCCTTAACAAAAAATTACGTTCAAGAGAAAAGTCTAATGACACGTTCCGAAAAATTATTTTATTTTTTCTGACTTATTGTCACATTCACAAAAACAATAACATCTATGATAAAAATTTTGAAAGGTAAATAAAAATATTAAAACTTTAACAATAACATTACACACATTAATTTGTTTCCCATTGAAACATTAAGCCCCGGGTGGCATAAATGCAATACCTCACCAATAATTTATCTTCGAGTCGCGACGTATTAATGTGATGCCACGAAACTGAGATATATTTTGGAAAGCGTGAGTAAGTTTGATATTCACGCTCTAATGTAAACTATATGGAATCTGATAAAGCCCAGTCATTACAAGTGACTATAAAATTATTTATTGTAAGCTTAATTAATTCATCAATGTAGAATTTTCGTCGGGGTTACCACTGTGGGGTCGTTGTTGACTGACCTATGTGGCCGCCGAGTTGGATGGAAGGTGTACGCCCACGGCGATTGTTATATAATTTATTACAGACGAAACTTACATTATAATTTGTACAATTTTTACATGAATGAACTGTTTGTTAAGCGCGATTGCGGACATAGATATGAATTGCCTATTCGCGTACTCCAATGTTTGTCGTAACTTTGACTCATTAGATACTCGATTCTGTATTTCTGCTGACGATCCTACTCTAATTATTTACATTGAGTAAGTTGTTGTTGAATAAGCAAAGTCGCTGAAAGTGTGCTTCCTGTATGGTCAGCGTTTCTTAATCGTGTTTAACGAATTGCTAACGGTGTTTTGTTTATGTTCCACATTTTATTTTCTGATGCGGATATCATGGGGTGCAGCTGGCAATCCCTTACTGAATTTACAATACATTCAAATCTGAACTAATCTGGTCTAGATTCGGGTGTAATGGCTATCGTTGATTGGAATTTCTTTCTAACGCAAATGGTCAGCTCAGAGCTTAGAAGTTCTTGCATTTCCGATGTTGGATGTAGTTCACTCACGTTAGCGAAACGTTAGAAAGAAATTCCAATCGACGACGCCATTAGATCCAAATCTAGAACACACTAGTTCACAAACAGGCCGCGAAAGTCGAAACCAATTTGTCACACTGGAATCGTTGAATAACCTGCTGAACTAACAGTGTTATTTTATAAAGTCTGTTGTCTATTGTAAATGTGGAGATGACTTCCTCAATTGTTTCTCTAATATGGTACTCTTGTAGAGTGCCAGTATCATACGAATACATAAATGGAAGAATATGGCTGTGTTACCTGAGTAGATGGTTCTTCGAAACAATTTGTTGTTGAATACCACTAGATTTTCCAACTTTTGACATATTTAAAATGCCACTGAATCGAACAGTTTTGTCTGTCTCGCTACACTTTTTAAATCTCACATTATTTTTGTTGGAAATTTTGGACCCCTTTTTTACTGAAATTTCAAGTGATTAATGAGACGAGTCTATGTCACTTAGTCCATGTTCATCAGATGAGCCAACATCTGCATATGGTTCAGACTTTCTGAGTCATCACACTGTTGTCTCAATACTTTTTTTGGAAATCGAAAAATTAGAAAGGGAAACACTTACTTTTATGGAAAATTTAATATATTTAACATAGCGGGGCTCAACGCGTTAACACAAATGTAATATATGATCGCATTAACAGTACACCAGGTTCTTTACATTAATGTATTTCTGTTAAAGTTCCACAACCATAGTTCTTCTCAAGAGTTATTAGTATTAGTTTGGAGGGATTCATATAATTCCCGTTTCTGTGATACCCTGCTCATATTCATTGTATCCTTTAAATAAGTTTATTAAGCTGTAGGCGTGCATTTTAACACAAACTTTTAGAAAGATAATAAACGTCAAGTAGAGAGAGAATTAAAATGTAACGACTAGTTCCGTTACTATCCTGAGCATTACTAAGTGATCAAACATGATCGGTTTTATTTGAAACCGTATTGTTCTTTTTGTAGCTGATTATTCAGGATAATATAACTATCCAGTAAAATTTTATCAAATATCTTGTTACATTGAGCAACGTGGACCCTTCCTAATTATTACATAACTATAGCGATAAATCGCCTTTTTTTGGCACTTTTGCAATCACTCCCACTTATCTCCATTATGTACGTGGGTTCTACTCCAAGTCCGATTTCTTTTTTTAGTTGTATTATTATTTTAAATGAACATCGTTTAATTGCTATCGGTAAAGAGACATATTAGTATAGTAGTTATCACGAGAGCTCAATTATGATTCATCTAAGGAAGCAACAATAATTAACTTATAAGATTTAGTTATTTATCACACTTTTGAGAATTATGTAGTCGAAAAGAGACTGAATATAATAACATGTCTGTCCATACTTTCAATGCAACGTATGTCGGTTTATGACTGCTTTTAAGATATGAGTCATACTCGAGCTCTCGTGATTCGTACTATAGTTTTAATTTTTTTAATTAAACTGGCAGTGGATTTATTAGAACATTTACACTATTAAACTAATGTTTACTATAATTATATGTTATCGGTGATACAGAAACCTTTCTATACGCTCTTACACGCTTATTACTAGTATCGGACCACAGTATAATAATGTATTCGCTTCGTTCATTATCATAATTAAGCGATAATAGAGTTATTATGTAGTTATACTATTCCCTTGAAGTGGCATTTTTTTTTATTAACACTTGAGGAACAAAATTTTGAGTAAGATGAATACGGCACAGAACTCTTCGTGTGACGTAAGTTTACTTCCTCCTTTTATACTTAACACTAAAAAAATCAATGTTCACGCGTTAGTATAGTATAGATTTGAAACTGTACTTGTTCGGGCGATATCAGAGCAATATTCAATTAGTGTAGAATTTTTCCTCTTCTTTTCTCTTTGAAAAAAAAAATACTAATGCTTTCGAGTATAGTATGAATTTATAGTTTTTGTAGAAGTAATTTTTCTAAAACCACTATTTAAAGCCGACTGAATTCTTAAAGAAATAAGTTGACATCCTATATGTGAGAATCACCTAATCGGTTTTGCTAACTACTGAATCATTTATTTGTCTCTAGATAAAAATAGTTCTTGACAATACAATATACAAACTTAAGTTCTAGCTTGAGAGGTCCTCAATTTTTTTGAGTGTTTGATATAATCACAAGTTCAGTTATAGGTACTATTTCGCGAACTATTTCGTAATCTTTATATAAAACAAAGGGTCGTAATTATTTGCTATGTATATTTTTTACTGTTTTGTAAACTAAATAATTCGAGTTGTCATGTATATTAATTATTTGCGAAGTAGTTTTTGGAAGTATATATTTTAGAAAGGTAATGTATCATAATATCAAAATGCTAACTTTTTAATACTTTTTGCTGAATAGATAAATTGGACTCTTATCAAATATGTCAAGTGTAAAATTCAGACAAATTGCAAAGTATTTAAGCAAGTTTGCTCGATAAAAATAATGGAAACTATGTATACAACAATTAAATCATCATTTCGAAACATATCAAACGTTTATTTACCGAAAAACAATTAACCGAAAATGCAATTTATCGAACTAACAATTTATCGATTGAAAATTGAACGAATGACAAATTTATTGAAATAACCGTTTATACCAAATCGCATGAAAACATGTAATTTTTGTAAGAAGAAAATTGTAATAACTGTAACCTACAAACCAACACCGTTCACCACCGATCACACTACAAATCAAGATGCATAATTCAAAACAACAAAGAAGGTGAGGTTTGACTCTATTTCATGATATAAAAATCACTCAACTACAATGCAGGAGACGTTTATTTACATATAACGCACTCTACTGGGCATGTGTTGTATCTACCTAGCGTTAAATTATTACACTTTGCGTCCATTATATTTACCACGCATGTATTATTTCTACTAAATATTTCTGACTTTATTACTTGAAGATATTAATATGAACCTAGCAAAAAATGAATAAACCGAGAAATATAGAATATTTTTATAGACCAATAATTATACATACTTAGCGAAGTAGCTTGGCGAAACATTATAAAACTGTGCAAGTAAATCAAGTGACAATGCCTACAAAGATGTCACTTTTAATGTTTATTCGAACTGTAGCATTTGGAGCATTTTCAAGTGTAGGTTCCGATTAGTATTAGATAGTATTAGGAGTTTGCTTTTTTCTGATCACTTACGTGTCTTCAAATTCTTCAGATTTTTTTTTATATTAGAAACAGTATTGGGGCGTTACATTTCTCATTGTCCATTGTAGACTGAAAAGTAATATCAAATACTGTGCTTTATTGTCTTCATTACTATTAGAATACATTCACTTTAGCCGACAACAATAAACATTTGTTATAGGTATGTTCGATAAGCAAAATAGAGGCACGGTTAGTTTCGAAGATTTTCAAGGGTTATGGAAATACGTAACCGATTGGCAAAATTGTTTCCGTTCCTTTGACAAAGACGGGTCGGGAAATATCGATCTACAGGAATTAAAAACCGCTTTTGCCACGTTTGGTTACCGTTTATCCGATGACGTTTTTCAAGTTTTAATCCGAAAGTTTGATAGAAACGGACATGGTACCGTTCTATTCGATGATTTTATTCAGTGCAGCATTATTGTATACGTGAGTACCTTAGTACGTTGCCAGTTATGGATTTAAAACATAATGCGTATTTTAGACTTTAACTGCTGCCTTTCGTCAACTCGACACCGATCAAGACGGTGTCATTACAATTCATTATGATCAATTTCTAAGTATGGTAATTAGTCTAAAGATCTGAATAATCTTCATCATTCTATTAATTGGCTGTACCAAGATCTTTTTAGCAAATATTTCTTTTTCTTATTTTTAATGTATGTGTGATGTATCATAAAATTACGTTTGTTATTTAAATAAACATTTACTTTATTCATTATCTTGCTTGGAAACAGCGACCTTCATAAATGGGTGGTAATGCATATTTATTGTGACCTTTTATTTAATTAAATGTTTTGCATTGCTCTTTGTTGTTAAAACGATAATACGAGATATTGAAAATCGGTATAATAATTTGTTAAGTAGAATATTAAAAGAATCAATTGGATTTTCATAAAATTTGGAGATTTCATGAATAAATTAGCACATTATATTTTTTTGTTATTTTTCGGCCACACTGAATTCTCCACGTGACCGGCACTATAGCCGCTAATATTGTATTCTTTTCTGTTGCAATGCTTTCTGTGTTACCCGAGTCTAAATTTTTTCCACTATTTCTCTCGCTCTTTATACTGGCAATCGCTTAATGGTTTTGTCATACCATCTTTAGTAGCACCCCTGTTTTTTCCTGTATATGTTTGATACTTTTTGTTATTCCACCTGTTTTGTCGTTTCATTGTTAATGTTTCTTATAATTCACTGTATTGGTTTCTATATATTTCTTGTATGGTTTGATGTTTTTGAATCTAGTAGACTATTTTTTCCACTTATTTATTATATTCTTACCTATGGTATTTCTTATTCAGTCTGAAGCTTTTCAGTACTTTTTAAAATATTTTCTTGTTGATCTTACTTTCGGTTTCCATTCTTGTTTAACTTTTTTTATTTTAGCTTTTACTTATCTTTCTACTTTTTTCTATTTGCTTTTCTAGTTAATCTTTTTGTTTATTTTACACATTGTATATGTTGTGTAAGTGTTAGTTGGTATAATTGATTTTCTTTAGTGTTAGTGAGGGGGCAATAGTACACGTGTGCCTATTTTCTACTTTGATATAATGGGTAACTTTGTTATTTGTGAAGATACAGCTTCGCTTAAATTAGCAAAGTTAGACAGAATTTCGAGAGCGGTTTGATTGTATGCTTAGTTCAAAAGATATAACACAAAGTTACATTTTCTTAAATGGTAATCGTAGTTGGCTGTGACGCCTTCTAAAAGCTTATTTGTTTCTGAATCTCATGATATAAGGTTTGATACAGCTATTTCCATTAGTTTGTAATTTATTCATCAAAAACTATTTTTTTTTAATTATTTACAAAATTATGAATAGGCAGGTGCACCGTCGTGCTGTAAATATGTTAGTTTCTGTATCATATACTCAGAGGTAAATTGTAAACTAAGCGCTTGTTGGCATAATTATAATCTACGAGAAAATACCTACAAAATGAAGTATTATTTACTTTTTTTATCAATTATCGTGTTAGAGATATTCGAGAATGAAAAAATAAATCATTCTCAGTTTTCTCAAATTATCTTAGAAAGTAGGCGATGGATTTGAAGTTTGTTCATGTCATCAAACTCCTCTTGAATTTCTGTCCAACTTTGCTAATTTAAGGGAAGTTGCATCTTCACAAATAACAAAGTTTTCATTATATCGGGTAGATAATGGACACCATGTGTGTCTTTATTAACTTTAAGGAATACACATAACCTACAGAGGAGTGTCAATTTTAAATCCGAAATCTTGCTCATATTCCTCCAGGAACGAAATATTGTATAAAAATGATAAGACTAGTACATTTCAAACATATTTGTTCAACAAATGTGGAATCAATACTTTTCCAAATCTAAAAACAATGAATTAAAAAATAAATTAATATAACTCAATATTAAATTCCCAATTAAAACTAACTAACAACGCATTGACAAATCGCTTTCAAATAGGTAACTCTAAAACCACAAAAATTCAAAATCACTACATGATAAGATGTAGAGTAAAAAGAAAAGAACAAAGCAGAAAAACATAAAAATAGCTACAATTAACATCCAAACACTACTAAGGAGGATAGGTAAAATGGAAGATATAGCAAAAATAACTAGAAACGTACTAGATAGATATAACAGCTTTACCAGAAACAAGATGGGAAGGATCAGGAGAAATAGCAAGATGAAATCATAACCTTGGGAGACGCAAACGGCCAAATAGGGACAGAGCCATATCTGAGCAAAGTGGAGGGGACTGAAAAAGGGACAATACAGAAACGACGAACAATGAAGGTCTAGGCTATGTCAACTAACAGGAGAATTTAAAATGACCCTCTTGTCAACAAAGTTCGAACACTCCAGAAAACGTAAGGTAACGGTACGTGGAAATGAGAAATAAATTTCAACAAACGTATGTTAAAACAGACAAAATATACCAACGGACATAGAAACAATATGGAGAAAAATAAAACAAAATATAGGGAGAATATGAGAAGAAATATTAGAGAGAAGCACAACAAAAATCAAATGGATTAACATGGGAAAAGAACAAGTAAGTTGTGAAATAAAAATAAACAGCGCCAATATAATATAAAGAAGGAAAAAGAAGACAAGACAAGGGAACGACAATCACAAGGTAAAACTATTTTACAGATAATAAAGAATCAAAAAAACTCACCAGAATTAGAACAAGAGGGCTAAAAAATAAGAAGGCCGCCAAATAGCGTACATCTCCAAAATATCAGAGATGTCTGGAAAGAATATTACACAAAAAGATTTAACGTAGAAACATCAGCTATACAAGAACCAGAAGAAAAGAGAGAATTTTAAGAGATTACTCATCAGAAAGCGAAGTATTAGAAGAGATAAGAAAACTGTGAAATGCTAAAGTCCCGGAAGAGGATGAAATAGAATCATAACTCTTGAAATATGGTGGACAGACATTACATAGACATATACACATCCTAATAAAGACAGATAATGAAACAATATAAGATGCTAGAAGAATGGAACAGCGGAATAATAATAAACGAAAGGATACAAGGAACAACGCAAGAAATGCCGGACAATTATCTTGTTGAGCACCGTTTTCAAAATTTTGGCAAAAGGCTATACTTATGCATAGGAAATCCTTGGAGACTATCAGAATGGTTTCAGGGACCAGGGAATACAACAGAGAAGTACATACACTCACAGATTTTAAGAACGCCTTCGACTTGATTAATAGGAAAAAATTTATCAGGTTTTTCTCCTATAATGTTCCATTTGATATTAGAAAGTGTGTTAAGAACCGCAAAATTAGACAAGAAGAAGCTCACTGAACCTAGGGAAAAGAAATCTAATTGATCACGTGACCCCTAATTTTCACTAATACATCAACTTATTTAATTAAATATTATCTGCGTTATGCTTATACAAATTAAACCGAAACAAATCAGACGAAAACAAAATCTGACTTTGCGCGTCTTGTATTAATAGTGCAACATACAAATTGTAACTAAAATATCTAAATAATACTTTTTGACAAAATGAAATTATTGATTATGTTGCTGCAATTTATCTGTCGGCGGTGCTTAAATACTTAAGGGCCGCCGTCCATGGCACTTAAGAGTACTTAAGCGCCGCATACAGTGTCATGGCAATGAAGTAATGGCATACTCAACTGACGTTTGAAGAAAAAGAACTTGTATTTTAAAATTTATTTATCTTTCAAAATTGACAATTTTTTTTATTATTCAATTAAAACCATAGTAACTTTAATTTTGATCCCATCTATTTAAATTTGTATATTACAATAGGTTAAATATACACACAAAACGTCCAATCAACAAATTAAAGCGCACCGAAAGTTAATACGCTAATAAACACGATATGAAAACACTTCGCAATTTGCATTTACATCATGAGTTTCAAAGCCCTTTTTAATTTTTGATATTGTCACATCATAAATAGTTTGAGGTTACGGCAAACTGTGAGTCTGGGTCCGCTGAGATGAACCAGAGCGTTGATTGAAATATGCGCTCAGAGATTGTTGTTGTGGTGGTACGGAGACGTTGGAAACGAAGACGCGAAGTCATATTAAAATAATTATTTTTGAATGTTCTAACTAAATAGGAATTTAAGTTTGTTTGTGGTACGGGAAGTTTAAAACCGCAACATCGCGTTGTGGGTGAGAATTTCAAGTTCCCGATAAACTTCGAAGGTTAAATTTTTCGGTATGAAGAAATACGAATGTCCACTAACTTACGAAAGGGGAAATACACCCCTTACTAACCTCAAACTTGAAATTTATTTATTCTCGGTGCTCATACGTGCGTTAAACACGTAACTAAAATCAGTGAGAGCCGATCATCGACTGACTTAAAACGGCAGTAGGGACATTCTTATCATCTCTAGTGCACGTGCCGCTCCCAGAACTTTCTAAATGATGAAATTTCGAACTACATTAAAATCGAAAAGTTGAAACAGCAAAATTATTTTAATTCAATGTGATCGCGACTTACAACGATGCAAGATAAGGAAACTGAACAAATATCACGTATAATACAAAACGAAAACAATTTTTCCGTGCGAATGAAATTTAAAGCAATTTATATATATATATATATATTCATAATAAAGACTTGGTGATTATTTTATAGAGAAAATTCCAACAAAGGTTAGAAGCAGATTAAATATATTAAATATCATGAGGAGATCCCCGTTGGAGATGCTAAGGAGGATAACTTAATGGCCAGGAAAATAATGGATGGAATTCGTAGAAGAAGATGAAATAATCTTGGAAATAGCAGGATGGAAACAAAAATTTAAAGTAATGAAGGAAAGGAAAAAATTAACGTTCGAAGCAAAGAGGAGTAATCTCCCTCAAAAATAGGATTTTTAAGACGCGCTGAGTCAGCCATAATCTCAAGATATGAACGGCATGATGATGCTGATGATCTTTATTAAACGTTGGAAATGACTACCTCCATCCAAAATACGTGTAACAGGAATGTTAAAAAAATACTGGCGGTTATTGGCACGAAATTACAAAATATCAAGTTTCCATTTTTACCAAATTTAAGGACAAAAATAAAACTCAGTTTAGAAACACCCTGTATCATTAAAACTGTTTTTTGAACTCACCTTTCGCTATAGTAGATCTTTCATTACCTCATGAATTGATTAACAGATTTAGAGGCAAAGGTTTCTCAATTATGGGTTTGGTAACTCACTTACGTGTCCCGCAAAATACTATGTTGATATTTTTTTTACATAATTGGCGATTTGAATGATTAAACGAACAGGCTCCTACAGAAACTTAAACCAGGTAGAATGTTTGTAAAAGATCTGAAAGTGTGCCTTTCTATTATCTTCTGTAAGGCTTGAGCATAATGATCTTAAAAGTTTCATTCAAAATGTTCGTACATATTATATCTTGAATTGACAATGGCTTGTTCAGGGTATTAATTTTAATAAACCTTACACAATTTCTAATCTGGTAAACCATGAAGTAGTATTAGATCTAAGTGAATTTTTTATGGAGAGTATCGTATTTGCCCCTTCGGTCCTTCTAATTAGTTATTATTACTACTAGATTTTTAGTTTTTTGTTTCATGTGAGTTAAAAATAAATGTTCTTTATTTAAAATTATTTTGTTAAAATCTGATTTTTGGTTTCTTGAGAATTGAATATTTTTGGTAAATCTGAATAATAGTACTGTGTTCAATAGATATACGCCATAATGATACGTTTGTGTGTTAATGGCCGTGAGATATTTTACTAAGTCTAATTATAAATAAATATTTATCATTTGCTCTAGCATACACAGGTAGTGGAAAAAGGTATCGATTATTTTTCTTTAAAATAATCTGAAATTTGTTATATGAAAATATTCAATTCAATGCAGGCATATATTGAAAAGCACTTCGTTCATTTAAACAATGATTAGATAAGCTTTTTACAATCCTACGATGCGTCCGTTTATTAAGTAATACAATGATAATACCAAAAGAATATATACTAACGTAATACTTAGTATACTATAAGAATTTATATTTATCTACGTCAATCCTATAACAAGCACAGTAATTAATAAGTAATTGTGTATGAAGGGCTACTTTCAATAAATCGTGCGTAAAAATATAAAATCACGTGTAAAAGAACAATGTAAATTAAATGGGACTTTCAAAAATTAAACGATTTTTGTTGACAGCGATGGCAGGCAACCATACAACACGAACATTCTAAATGAAAAAATTTAAGCGCGTTTGTATGGTGTAGTACCTATTCCAAATTGCAAATGTCAGTTCTGACGTAACGAAAATATTGTATGATGCACGTGTGTGAAAAGCGTCCGATTAAAACCCTCGCTTGCGACTCTTGAACCTTACTTACTAAAGCCCTACTTCACATACTTGTATCATGAATAACAATTAGCGTTCTATGATTATATAGTGAGGTTTTTTCACAACTGAATCGCAGAATAAATAATACGCTACGCTCAAAAGCGAAACCCCTCGCGGCTGAGGTTCTGTGGTCAAATTTGAATGACCTTGACACTATAGTTTTGGTTGTTTTTAGCGGTAATTTTATATGATTTGAATAATTTCTTGTAGGTTACACAACTTTACACTTCATGTTGTCACAGAATAATATTTACTACTTGCAACACTTTAAATACAGACATTTACAATACTAAATTTTACACAGCATTTTCAAAATAGCTCATTCTTTTGACATATAAGTTATACAGTGTAAAGTAAGGTTTACAACTAAACCACCTAGCATTGGCTACTATAGTACTAAATTTTTGATCACGCGGATAAGTGGGAGTTTTGCTTCTGAAGCGTTGCGTATTATACAGGGTGAGTTTTTAAGACGGCATAGCTTGATTACTCTTATGTTTATAAAGTATCAATTTTTGGTATAGCATATGTATTATAAAGAAGTTGTAAAATGAAATGGTAAATACGATTTAATAATAATATAGAGGGCGTTCAATTTTAATTTTTAAAGTTATGTTTCAAATGTAACAAAGTTAAAAAATTACAGCAGCGTAGTCTTTTCACATAAATGGGTGTTTTTATGATAACAACTTACTTTCAAGTATTGTCTAATAATATACCAAATTTCAATTTGATATAATAAAAGGCAAGTTTTTTATGCTTCTTCAAGAAGTTCCTGCATAGCCTATTTTATGAAGAAAAAATAAAATAACTTTTAAACGGTAACTAAATGTTAAAAATAAAACATATTTCCAAAAAAAGAAATTTAGTCCAGAACCACCTTGTATAAACGATACACTCTGTGTATATCGAAAATATTTTTAAAAACTGCGTTTAGATGTACCATTTACAACGCCGTTTGGATAATTTTGATCTTTAAAAACAGGAGTAATCAAGCTATCCCGTCTTAAAAACTCACCCTGTATATTCTGTGACTGAATATTGGAAATATAGTAAAACTACTTTGTCATTGGTTGATATGGACTTAGGGACACCAATTGTCATAATAGAACAAAAGTCGTGCAAAATTTTAATCTACCTAATTATTGACATAAATCAGACACGGCCTGCTGCATGATCATGAAAGTCAATGCCAAATTACTAGTACTGTATTTCCTATGTTTAGTTGTAAAAAAAAAATCTCACTGTATGCATATCTTATTTATAATAACGTGATAATTTGATATATTGATGTATGCCAAACTTCAAGCTTAGAGAAGATTTCAATTTTATTATTTCTTTTGAGCCGAGCACGAAATTTTGTTTTAGGAATGTTCGATAAGCACAGTAGAGGTTCGGTTAGTTTCGAAGATTTTGGAGCGTTATGGAAATACGTAACCGATTGGCAAAGTTGTTTCCGTTCATTTGATAGAGATAACTCGGGAAACATCGATAGGGGAGAATTAAAAACTGCACTTACGTCGTTTGGTTACCGCTTATCTGATGGGGTGGTCGACGTTTTGGTGAGGAAATTCGATAGACACGGACACGGCACTATTTTATTCGACGATTTTATCCAATGCTGCATCATTTTATACGTGAGTAAACACGGTTTAGTAATATCTTCGAAAATTAATGTGATTCGTGTTTTAGACTTTAACGGCTTCATTCCGTCAATTAGACACCGATCAAGACGGGGTCATTACTATCCACTACGAACAATTTTTGAGTATGGTGTTCAGCCTTAAGATCTGAAAAAAATTCTTATTATATATTTTCTTACATTTTATCCGTATTTTTGTATGTACTTTTAATGTTAATATGCGTTAAGTGTTATTTAAATATACTGTTATTTTAGTTCATTATGATGCTAATAAATTCTGAAAACTTTAATTTATAAGATCGTTTGCGATGGTGAAATTATCTAATTCATTGTAGCAGCTTGTTTTGAAAACAATTGTAATAAAAATATTTCACTTTATTATTTTTTTCAGAGGTTGGGATAAAATTTATACAGGGTGTTTCTGAAAGGTGTGTACATGGCTTTACCAGAGGTTTTCTGGCTCAAAATAGACCGTTTGACACTAATTTACCTACAACCATCAGGGCGTCAAACTTTCTAGAAAAATATTGTATATTGGGAATAACTCGAGAACCGTTCGACGGATTTTTTTCCGCTTTCGTATGCTGGTTGTCTGCTTTCGAAGACGTTTTTCTGTGTAATGTGGACAAATTTCTGATGCCAGGAAAAGTCGCTTTCATACGAGCACTGTCAAATAAATGACAATATTTTAACAACCGTCAACTATACGAAACCAAAATATTTCTGACAAATTATTTTCTTCTATCTCTTTCATCAAAAAATTTTTGTTGAAAGGCATTTTCTGGCTCTTAATATTTACAAAAAATATCATTAGATTTTAATGGCATGTATTAATTTTTAATAAAATTTGTTGATCCTCATTAACAATGAGGAGAATTTCTCTTATTTTGTTTAACTTTTATATTCATTCACATTCTCACTACCTTCTTTTTTTTATATCATAAATTTTCACTTAAATCTTATGCACTTAATTTTTAAACTACTCCGAATGTGGTGACAGGGGCATGACTTCGCTCTATATTGTCGTCACTGTTCTTGATAAACTCGTACGTTACCACGTTTATCGCTATACTCTAGGGATTGCTGAAGATGTTATTCTAGATTCAACGTATGTTTATGATAATTCGGTATTCGATCGACCAAATTCTCTTTCTGGACACAACGCTCAACTTAAACTCAGTAGTTATTCACATAGTGATTCTCGGAATTGAGTCGAGTTTTTATTATTATTTATTGTATATCGGATGTTAATATATTTGAGATTAATAGAATTTGAAACTGTTTGACCGATCGACGTCATGTATATTAATTTTTTCATGGAGAAGATTCTTAAATCAACATCAATAGATGGTGCTGCAGCTCATTAGCTTCTATAAGTATAAGCAGAATGTATAACGTCCCATAGATACAAGCAGTAGATTCTCTATACGTGTTTGTGTTTCCTTCAGTCACCGATAGATGGCGTTATGCGTTGGCTTTTCGGTTTTGTCATTGATTGAAATAATGTTAACCACACGACGCAACAATGAAATAATTTTTAAAATAGATTTTTAAAGTTTTTAATATTTTATTTGTATAAATATTACTAAGATATACTATTCAGTTTGTTTGAATTAATCTTTAATTTTAAATTGAGTGTTAGGTGGGAAATATTATATTAATGACGTATCGCCACCTATCATATGCAAATATAGAATCATCTGGGCGTTATGTATTCTGGGTGAGATGATGTATTTCTGATATAAGTACATGAGAAGAGGATTTATTTTCGCGTTATATAACTTTTTGTTACTCGTCAATAAATAATGCTTCACCAGGATAGAATATTTGCTGCCGCTAGGATAGAGATTCTAAGAATAATTTTAAAAATAAAATAGTTTAAAAAGTTTGATTGTATTGTAACGTAACCCAGCCACTTGCAAAAGCAAGATTTGAATAGTCCGCCACAAAAGCTGAAGCGATCTTGGCCAATCGAAAAGTTGAAGAACTTAGTAAAGACACCTATGTTGAAACTCGGATAAAATCTTTAATAACCGCTACAGTGCAGTGATAACTGTAGTAATGTAGAGTCCCTATACTGTGTGTCCCGGATAATCTGAAGCATTCTGTTTAACATGGGGAATTTGAAAAGTCCGATTTATGTCCCCAAAGTGTTTTTATTATATTTTCACTATCAGAACAGAACAATGTATACTAGAAAATGTTTTGCGTAATAATTTCTAAAATTTAATCAAATATATTAAAAATATTTGAAAACATATTTAATAATATTCCAAAACGTGCGAGGGTTCAAATCCCAGTCTTTTTTTCTTTTTTTAGTTGTATTATTTTTTTCAAGAACAGCGTTTAATTTCCATCGGTGAAGAGACATGATTAAAAGTTTTACTTTATTTACTTGAACTGGTAATGGATTTATTAGAATCGATTAGAGAGTTTTTGGATATAGTAAAATCAAACGTAAAAATTTCGCCCGTAACGTTGATTGAAATACGTATTGGTAAAGATAGTCAACCTTACGGGATTATGCGACCCCGAAATTTGTTCTAAACATCAGAGGTCGGTAGTATCGCTTTGTGCTAAGCAAATACGTCAATTGTATTGTAGAATTTACAGAACAGTATTGCGGATAAATGTGAAATAGAAAACTGTAATTTTGCTGATAGTTTATGCTAAGGCACGACATTGTTGCCAATGCATCATGCCGTTGATTGAAATATTGGTGCATTGAGTCAATGTTGACAAACAAACAAAACATGCGTTCTACAATATACAAGAATTTATTGATTTTTGTCGACGTACTAATTAAATGTGTGTCCTTTGTTATATATTTTTTTCTATTGTCTGTTAATTGTTCAATGTAATAATATTTATTTGTATCTTTCTTACGTAAGGTTATAACAATGGTTATACCATCATGACAAACACATATATGTACAAAGATTGTATACATACACATGTGAATAAAGTTTATTATTATGAAAAAACCTGCAGATTTAAAAGTATTAATTTCGTAAAGAAATCGTTGAAAACGTTCTCCCAAAAAAACAATTTCTTTAAATACTTTTGAAAATTCCATACTCATATATTTATTACATTAACATCGTTTATCCGTTGAAAATGTTTTAAAATCTATTAGGCTTACGCAAGTAAATTTCTAAATTTTGGTCATTGAAATTAAAATTTTTAACATAGAAACGCTATCCCTTTTTATGTTGGAACGAATGTTGAATTTTCTTATATTACAATCTAACGTACTCAACTGTTTGCATCTAAACAATATTATAACAAGCCTACTCATTTACTAAAGGTGTTGCTAAAAGTATGCAATTGTAGAATTTCTGACTAAGCCGATAAGGAATGTGACTCATAAACGATAATCCGAAGACTCCTCGTAATACATTTGTCTCAACAGCAGTGTGAATTCATGGTTCAGAGAATGCGACACTCATAAACTGTTAATTATCGATCAGTTGGTTAAAATAAAACTATATCGAACCTTAAAGTGGGAGGCTAATAAACATATTTCTAATAGCTATAATTACAGTGATGTCACAAAACCACACCGTAAAATAAGAATATTATCTGCATAAATAAGTGTAAATGTTTGGATATGTTTTATGTATAGCATTGTATTAGGTACGTTATTATTTATGTGTAAATTGTTTGTAAATTATTACTATTATTTTAGATCAGTTGGAATTGTAATTTTGAAACAATGTTTATAATTAATGAGCTATTTTTACTTTAATTAAACTATTTTAATTCGAAACCATGATATTTTGATACAGTTTCAAAGAGTAAAATCCTAACTTTTTATCTCTACTAACAGATAACAAAGTGTCACTTTGTAAATTATTTTTTTCCTCGGGAAAAAGTGAGTACTATTTTTAACACCAAATTTCCCTCAATAATTTTCTAATTCTATTGTAATATGATTTTTCAATATTAAATCGTCATTTATTTCGTCACAGAAAAGAATAGTGTATTATACACGTATTATCCGCACCGCGTCGGGAGACAACACACCTCAAGCTAAAATCTAGTACTTTTATTTTTAGAAGTAATAGGAATAGGTTTTATTACCAAGTGAATTTAAATTTGAAGGTCTAGTGGAACCCACTTTCCCTAAAAACACGGTAACTTGTTGCCTTTTGAATTGAAAAATTTGAAAACCAATTTTTATTTAAAATCCTTTTCAACTGAACACGTAAAAACAAGTAGATACAAAACCAATAATTTTGCGTTTCTGAACTCTAGTGGTATTTCTCCCAGTATGTTCTACTTTATTCCTAACGAAGTTATTAAATGACAAACAAATGTCAACATTATTATTTGCAAGTTAAAAAATAAAGTGCAAGCATAATTTGTAAAATAATTGTTTCTTATTTATCTAACACCGACCAAACCAAACTGTTTTAACAAATAACGCTTCGCATGTATTTTAGTAAATTATTAAAAAAACATTGTCATTAAAATCCAAGATATGTATCATCAATGGTATTATTCATAAATGAAAAATTCGTCACTTTTAATTACTAGTTAATACGTTTACTAAATATTTGAAAACGTTGCAACATTGTATTGACAAAAGTAAATTTTACGGATTGTATGTTGCGCCATTTTTACAACGGTGGAATAAATTGAACTATTCTATTTCAAGAATCGTACACATTATAACTTAGCGCTTCAGTACAGGTGAAAAAAGTAAACAAAAACGCAACCCAACATGCATATGTGAATTGCATCCGTGATACAAGCAAATACAAGCGGTTGACTATCTTTACCAATATTTCAATCAACGCCCGTAATGTCGTATGCGCATGCGCAGAAGATTTTACGATATCCAAAAACTCCCAATTATTAAACAAAATGTTTCATAATGTGAATATTCTGATAAATCCTTTGACAGTTCAAGAAAAAAAAATTAAAACTTATGCCTCTTTACCGATAGAAATTAAATGCTGTTTTTTTAAAATAACAATATAACTAAAAAGAAATATTATTAAATATTTTGTCAAATATTTTTAATATGTTTGGTTAAATTTTAAAAATCATTACGTAAAACGTTTTCTAGTAGACATTGTTAAGTGTTCTGATAGTAGAAATATCCTAAAAACACTTTGGGGACATATAAATCGGACTTTTCAAATTCCCCATGTTAAACAGAATGCTTCCGGGACATACCGTATGTCTCGCTAGAGTACTGCGATGAATACGTTGTATAAATTGGACCCAAAATAGCGGATCACTAGTTACATTTTATATTTTAAATTACGAGGTTGTCCGTTTGCATTATTTAATTTAGCTGACACGTTGTTGAAATGTCAGCTGTTCGATGTTTTAACATGTTTCGTGCCTATTACATTGACCTGTTACTGCGATTGAAGTATATATTTTGATAATAAAATAGCCAACTTTAGTATTGATTATTATAGCAGTAACTTTATAATCAATGATTATACTTTGACAGATTTTTTTTACACAAATTTGAATTTAGCGCTTTATTTTGGATTCAAAATGGCCGACTTTCGCGGTACTCTAGCATATTTACGGATTCTACCGTGTGTCCTGGAAAATCTGAATCATTCTGTTTAACATGGGGAATTTCAAAAATCCAATTTAGCATATTTTCACTATCAGAACACTTAACAATGTGAAGTAAAAAACGTTTTGCGTAATACTTTCTAAAATTTAACCAAACGTATTCAAAATATTTAATAATATTTCAAAACGTACTAGAGTTCAAATCTCAGTCTTTTCAAGAACAGGGTTTAACTTCCATCGATGAAGAGACATAATTAAAATTTTTACTTGAACTTGATTTTACGATATCCAAAAACTCCCTATTATTAAACAATTAAACTAAATGTTTCATAATGTGAATATTCTAATAAATTCATTGCCAGTTCAAGTAAAAAAAAATAAAATTTATCCATCTTTATCGACAGAAATTAAACGCGGTTCTTTTAAAGTAATAATACAACTAAAAATGAAATCGGACTGGGATTGATTGAACCCTCGTACGTTTTGAAATATTATTAAATATTTTAAATATGTTTGGTTAAATTTTAGAAATTATTACGGAAAACGTTTTCTAGTAGACATATTGTTAAGTGTTCTGATAGTGAACTCTGGGGACATATAAATCGGACTTTTCAAATTCTCCATGTTAAACAGAATTGTTCAGATTATCCGTGACACACGGTATAGTAATGTTAGCAATGAAATAAAACTTGTTATTTTTGTGTTTCACTTTAGTTTATCGTTTCAAGTCTAAATACAAAACGAATCCCGACTGTACTACAGTCACCTAAAATTATCGCTGCTACATGCATTAAACAAGTGGGACAAATAAGTAAGTATACCGGCAGAAAGGGGTGAACTGGTACCTTTCTGTGCCATGATCAATGGGATTGGTGATACCGTGCCTCCTGTATATTGTATTTCCAAGAGCTTAATGCTTACTCTTAATGGTTTAGCGAACAAATCAGGTTATGGATGGATGACAGCGACCTTGTTTCTAGATATAATGAAACATATTTACAAAATGCTCCAAATCCATTGAATTCTAATGTTGTTGGATAATCATGAGAGTTATACAAGTTTGGAGACTATACTTTTTTGCAGGGACAACGTATAATTTTTGTTACTTTCCCTCTACATTGCACAGATCGTTTGCAGCTGTTGGATGTTTGTCTATATAGTACTTTTAAAATTTATTTAAAAGTCGCCTTCAATGACTGGCATGTTGTAAGTCCTGGAAAAAGAGTACGTATATATGAGATCGCTGAATTAACTGGACAGGCATATAGGAAAGCATTCACCACGGAGAATATTTGTTCGAGTTTTAAAAAATTGGGCATTGTTCCTTACCGCAGAAATGTTTTTACAAGAGATGATTTCGCGCCCTTATTGATTTTCCATGGAGAAGATCGTCTTCGGCAGGAAAAGGAGTAAATAGTTTTCTCACCAGAGTTTTTTGATTTGGACGGTCTTGTGGAAAAACTATTTACATGATGTTAATTTACGTCAAACATTGTATCGGAAAACATAATTCGACGAGTCGTCCCACATATACAGGGCGAACACGAACGAAAAGAATTTACCCCACTATCTGGTGGATGGTTTTCGAATAATATCTCAGCTCAGGCAAAAAAAAAGATATGTAGACTTCCAGTTCGCACCATTCGTTTTAGCCTTTATACTTATATATAATTGTGTTATAATATGCAATAAAGTAAATTTTAAAAAATACGTATTATTTATTATGTGGTGTAGTTCAAAAACCCATAATCTTGAATTCCCCTTAAAGCGTAGGACGAATGAAATTAGTTTGACCTCATTACTTTGATAGCGACCTAACAATTTAATTTTGTTCATAAACGCCAAAGCAGTTATTATACATATTTATCAGAATTGTTTATGTATCGAAAAGTTGATAAAACAAATTTAATTATTTTACGCAGTATTTTGGAAAATGTATGGATTATTGTAAACCTATTAGAATGCTGATTTTTTTGAGTTGTAAAACAATGGGTGCATTCAGAGAACGTGAGCGGATACCGCTACGCTCCCGATACGCTACTGAAGCAGTTGCGACGTCGTCTGACAAACTGATTAGAAACGAACCGCTCACCGTGTGTTCACCTCAAGTAGCGTAAACGAAATGTGCTACCAAAAATGGCGACCGCTCCGCAACATCTTGTGGAAGTAGCGGTACCAAAATTAGACGTTTTCGAAACAGTTCCGCAACTGTTACGTCCGCTGAATGCACGCAATAATAACCTTTGAAAGCACCTTATATTTATATATAAATTGATTTTTAATTAAAAAAGCGTTTTGGTAACAACCAATAAATTAGATGATTACGTAGGCGACAGTTTATAGTTATAGTTTATAGTACATTAGAAATTAGGTCAATCAACATCGCACCATTTCGAATAAGACACATCATCTTGTACACGTTTGTTTACAGATTCCTTCTCTTAAAAGACGGATTTTGCAGATTTCTGTTTCAGTTCCGTATGATTGTTATCAACCGCACTTACATACAAAATATTGGTGAGTTGGAGGTTTTAAGACTTTGCTCGAAATTAATTATTTATAAATTGCACATAGTTAACTAACACTTAAATTTTGAACATTAACCTTTTATGAATAAGGTAGGAATTTTAAGAAGCGATAGTTTTGATTATGTTGAAAATAAACCCATATGAAATTTACAACAGTTCACTTTTGTAGCCTTCATGGTAAATTACCAAGTGGGTGTTCAATATAAATCATTTTGCTGATGTGGACTTTCATTAATCCTAACGTGTAGCTTTCAGACAATAAACCAAAATGAACTTCCTTCAACAGTGTGTATTCGTGCTGGTATTTGCTCTTGCCGCAATTGCAATTCCTAATCCTGATGAAAAGAAGAACAGAGTGTTTGACAGGGAATTGAGCAACAAAGAACATTATGATCACGAACAACACAATGCACAGTATGATCATGAAGCATTTCTCGGTGAGGAAGCGAAAACGTTCGATCAATTACCTCCTGAGGAAAGTGTTCGAAGGCTAGGGTAAGAACCCACATTAACTTACTGATAGTTGCTAAATTAAATTCTCCAGGTTGATCATTGATAAAATTGATAACAATAAGGATGGAATTGTTAATTTAGAGGAGCTAAAAGACTGGATCCGTTTCACACAAAAGCGGTATATAATGGAAGATGTGGACAGGCAGTGGAAACAACATAATGGAAAAGATACAATTGCTTGGACAGACTACAAGAAAATGGTATATGGTTTCCTAGACAATATGGATGCACATGAAATAGACAAAGATGATGAAGGCTTTTCTTATAAGAACATGTTAAAACGTGATCGTCGTCGCTGGAGTGCTGCAGATTCTGACCACGATGACCTATTAACCAAAGAAGAATTTGCAGCATTTCTTCATCCAGAAGAAACAGATCATATGCGTGATATTGTAGTTTAGAAACAATGGAAGACATTGATAAGGATGGCGATGGTAAAATTTCAATAACGGAATACATCGGAGATATGTATCGCACCGAAGAAAGTGAAATCGAACCTGATTGGGTTAAGAATGAAGGGAGCAGTTTACGACGTATCGTGATAAAGATGGAGATGGATTTATGGATACTGAGGAAGTCAAGAATTGGATTCTTCCACACGATTTCGATCATGCTGAAGCTGAAGCAAGGCATTTAATTTACGAAGCTGATTCAGATGCGGACCAAAAATTGACCAAAGAAGAAATTTTAAATAAGTACGATTTGTTTGTAGGATCTCAGGCGACTGATTTTGGGGAAGCTTTAGCACGGCACGACGAATTTTAATCGAGTCGCGTTAAAAGTTAATTGCAGCTTGTTTGAATCTCTTGGGCATAATCACATTAGACTATACTCCGCTTTATTCTAATGGTTTTGCTAATTCTTAATCCAAAGTTAATAATTAATTATCACATGTACCTTAACTTTGTATGTAAGTATTTCTCTCTGTGTTCGATATATTTTATTAGAAAAAGATAAGAGATTTTTTTATATGCGTTTTGTGCCAACATCTATAGAATTTTAATACAAAGCCATTTTTATACCGAGTTATTTTTAAGTTCCTTTTGTATGTAATGTAAAGAATCATAGGTGCTCTATTTTTATACAACAAATTGTTGTAGCATTTTTGAATATTAAACTTTATAAGATTTACATTGTTCGAGTAATTCATTGAGTTGGTTAATCAATTGCTTAAAAAGTTTATTAACTTTTTGATTGTTTGTTGTAATTTGCGTAACATTTTTTAATTGCATAACCAATTTAATTGTTTTTTTTAATTACAATATAATTCAATTTTAATCAAATCTAATTCAAGTTAGGGTATTAATTAATTCTAAATAAGGGTTCGTCTCTGTAATCAGCTGAATTAATTAGTATAAACGAAAAGAAATATTAGTTTATTAATTGTTGGATAATAACTACCTTAGGGTACTTTAGGTTTACCAGAGCATTTATTTTTAAAAATTTTTAGTTCCAGTTGCATTAAATTGGTCTGAAATACAATCATATTCAAAATTTTAAAATTATTCCACGACTTCTCTAGACAAATTTTAACCCCCGGTCGGTATTAACAAATGGAATATTTTGCCGAACTCGTTTTGCGACCGACTGAACGTTACCACATGAGGCGCCATCTGACTAATTATGTGTTCAGTTTTGGTACTTCTGATATTGGTCCAGTGCATTTAGGAATTGACCCACCATTTTTTAATACATTTTTTCTCTTACCCTCCATTCGAAAACCCTTTCGTCGCCATCTTGGATTTATATCTCGCGTTCTGATTATCGCTGTCATAAACTTGGTGTCTTTGGATTCGTTTTGAGTTAAATTTTCAAAAATGCTTTATGACAAAAAAATGTGCGTTTAACGGGAAAAAAGTTATTGCTCTTCAGTTTTTTTTTTCGACTCCTATCTTTTTTCCAGCCCACCTGACACTTTTTTGTAACAGAAGTTTAGAAAAATAAAGAAATTTCAAGTATTTACAAAAAAAAAATTATCCCGATACAACCATTTCTAGCCCGTCAATCGACGCGCAAAGTTGCTATGTTCCTGGCGGGATTTCGAAATACGCTGAATAGCATTAATATTTCGACGGGTTTACCTTTATGAAGACATTTTTTTCTGCTTTTTCCGAACTCAACTCCACATTTTTAACTTTTTTTTAGTTTTTTTTTCACCCTGCCATCATATTTTGATAGCCATCGTCATTTTCATTCTCACTTATCACAGGTGATTGACTTGCTTTTCGTTTCAATAAAGCGGTTGATCTTGGTAAAGGCACCATCGTTCTAAGTTCGTCATCAACTTCGTTGTCTCGTCATTCGAGTCCTCTACATCTTCTTTTCGCACTTGCGTGCAGGTTTCTCCACAACAAATCTTGCACAAAACAGAACATTTAAAATCTGCTTTTCGACATCCACAAGCCCTGCTACAGTTTCACTTTTGCACTTGATGATATGTTCGACGGTAATGTTGCTGAGCTCGTGGGAGGTAAACGCGATAAGTCAGTTTTGGTTTTCAGGTTAGGTTGCGAAAACGAGACAACATTTCCTTCAAACATATCAAGTGCAAAAGTGGATCGCAATCACAACCGATCAGGAATCGAAACCACGCAAAGTTCTGGACATTGTATCCTTGTGGATGTACAACCAACTGTAGCAGGGCTTGTGGATGTCGAAAAATAACGAAGACGACGAAGTTGATGACAAACTTCCAACGATTGTACCTTTACCCAGATCAACCGATTTATTGAAAAGGAAAGCAAGCGAACAGCCTGTGATAAGTGAGAATGAAGATGATTCCTATTAATATCATGACAAAGTGAGAAATTCGGTAAAGAAAAAGTGAAAACTGTGAAATAAGCTTATCGGGGAAACCACATGAAAAAAAAAAGCGCTGTGAACTTAACCTTAAGGGTGTTGGTGAATTGAGTTTGAAAACAGAAAAAAAATTTTAAAAAGTTTAAACCTGTTGAGATATTAATTGTTTCAATATACAGTTCTGCAAACAGAAAAACACCAAAAACTGCACCAAAAAACTTTACTCGGACACGTGTTTCAATAGCTAAGCTATCATCATCAGCGAGTAAAGTTTTTTTTTAAAACTTTACTCGGACACGCGTTTTAATAGCTAAGCTATCATCATCAGCGAGTAAAGTTTTTTGGTGCGGTTTTTGGTGTTTTTCTGTTTGTTAAATAGACGCTGCAGTTTAGTGTTCCATTCCTTTCATACAGTTCTGCGTAACAAATAGCAATCATCATCATAGTCATCATTAAACCCATCCAAATGTTCATGTTTTAAATAAAAATCCACTCCAACAAAATTTTTATTGAACGTATAGGAATATTTAAACAATGTATAATGCATAGCAATCGTTTATTTTAATAAATGAATGGGAGACAAGTTGTATTACGACCAAATGCAGCGCGAGCGCTATTCAGCGTATTTCTAAATTCCGTACATAACATAGTAACTTTGCGCGTCAATTGACGCGCGAGAATTGGTCGTATCGGGATAATTTTTTTTTGTAAATGCTAGAAATTACTTTATGTTTAATAAAGTTCTGTCACAAACAAGCGTCAGGTGGACTGGAAAAAAGATAGGAGCTGAAAATGAAAATTAAACTTTTGTAAGTCGTTCTGTCGACTTTGAAGAGCAATAACTTTTTTTTTCGTTAAACGCACAGTTTTTTGTTATATAACATTGTTGAAAATATAACTCAAAACAAATCCAAAGACTTTAAGTTTATGACTGTGCTATAATTAGAACGCGAGATATGAAAATTCCAAAAAAAAACACCAAACCTAAGATGGCGGAGAAAAGGTTGGTTTTAGGGGTGCACAAACTTAGAGTTAAACTTACCGAGGAAAACCTTTTCGAATGGAGGGAATGAGAAAAAATGTATACAAAAATGGTGGGTCGCACCTACAAAAATTTCCTAAATGCACTGGACTATATACAGGGTTATTTCTGAAAGGTGCGTACATGATTCTTTGGCTCTACACCTTTTGACACCAACTTACCTATAACCAAAAGTGCACCATAAGGGCGAAAGAGGGCATCAAACTTTGTATATTGAGAATAACTCGAGAACGGTTCGACGGATTTTGTTTCGCTTTCGTATACTAATTGTCTGCTTCCGAAGACGTTTTTCTGTGTAATGTGGATAAATTTCTGATGACAGGAAAAGTCGCTTTCATATGGCCACTGTCAAAAAATGATAATATTTTAACAATCGTCAACGATACGAAACCAAAATAATTCTGACAAATAAAACGAACAATTTGAAAACTTTTTTCTCTCTTGTTAAATTGCCCTAATGTCATTAGTTCAATCAGAAAAATTTAAATCATATCCCTGCAGGGCGCATCTATACGCTTAGAAATTGAAGTAGACTGCTAGTTGTGCGATCATGTCAATCCGACATTGCCAAGTTGCGATGCGACACCAAAAATACTTTATTAAAATAATTAGGAGGAAGGTTGTAAAGTCACTTGTACTAATGTGAATAAACTACAACAAAAATGTTCAAAATGTTATCCATTTTCCGCGGTACACAAATTAATACGGCGCAAAAAGTTAAACTGCACTCTCTGCATTGCTTCGACATTATTTCTCAGGAATTTTGAAACATCCTGTATTCGTCTCCATAGCTCTTCGCGAATATTAACAGGTCTTGCGTAAATCTTTGTTTCAATGCCCCCACAGAAAATAATTACACGGAGTTAAATGAAGGGACCGTGCAGGCCAAGCTGCTAGGGCATTATTTCCCTAACCAAATAAAAAAGCTTAAGTGTTAAAAGTAAAAAAATTGTCGATCAAATTTGAAGAACGAGTGGTATTTAAAAAGATTATTTTTTCATGTATTTGTTAATATAAACAATTTACTTTTGTAACATTTTATTAAATTTAACAAAAACCAACATTAATTTTTAAAACTTACAATTATTAAAAACGCAGTTTTTAAAAACATTACTTCGACCAGTAGGAACAGCTGCTTCTTCCAATTCACTGTTGGATATTATATTCCTTAAAAATTCCAGCAGTTGACGTACTGGCAACGCGTGTCGATGTCCTTGTTCTTTTACTTTGTCCATAATATTTTTATGATGTTCTGCGTCAATTTGTAAATAAGGTTTAAGTGATGATGCTGTAGCCGTAGCGTGACCTGTTATTTTGATGGCTTCTTGTTCCTGAACTCCTTTTAACTGAGAAACCAACTTCGATATGCTTGAATGGTTTCTTTTTTAGTATCTAATCCGCATTTTTCAGCAAAAAGCCCAGATTTTAACATTATCGAAAATGTTTGGGCTCGAATACTTGCTGTTATCCGAAGACAACAAGGGCCAAATTTTATACCAGTAAACCGTAATGCACTAATTGCAGCCATTGATACCGCATGGGAAACGATTAATATTAATTATATTGATACCTTGATAGCGTCAATGAGCAGACGCCTCCAAGAATGTATCAATAATAATGGAGGTCACACCCATTATTGATTTCTTATATTTATTTATATAGTAATACCTTTATTAAAAAAAAAGTTTTCATTTAATTTTAAACTATAACTTGGTATCTTAATTATAATTATGTAATAAATTCTTGTCAAAAACTAAATATATACGTTGACAATAAGAATTGCCTTAGTTTTTATTTTCACTTTTTATATTAACTACAGAAAAATGAAACGTCATAAAATATACATTTTGTAAGGACTAAATATTATGAATAGAGAGTTTAATGATTTTTTTTATAACTTACAATAATTAGTAGGTTAGATTTATTTAAAAATAAGTAATAATCAGTCAACCCAAATAACCATGTTTAGTTTTTGATTTAATTTAAAAGTTATTGCTTGTAGACGTTTTTAAATCAAAATTATTTCTAATTTTATTTTGTAAACATTTCCTAAACAAAATTTTGATTCGATAATTAATCGAGCTATGGTGTTTAATTAGCGATACCTTCAAATATATTCTTTAAAGAAAAAATTAAGTAAGCAACGTAAATTACCTATTTTCTAAAACGTGCTTAGTGTAATGATTCATTCTACAGTCCTTCTATAAGATAACCCCTGCTGAGACTACCTGCTGTTAGAATTGTAAATGATACCCTTAAGCCCGCTTCACAATGTGCAAACTTTTGTTTACAGAAATTGTGGTGTCCAAGTTTTAAATTTCATGAGTGTACTTACATGCAAGTGTAATTTTAGTATAATTTATATTGATGAAGTACTTATGTAATTGTAATCGGGGATTCAAATTATACAGTATTGTGATTTTTCATAAATTCCAAATTCACTCCCGTGATTTGTTAGGTACATTGAAATATATGGAAGTATTACTCGCGCCAAACCATAACGCCACTTTTCTATTTGATGACGTCACATGAAGTGACAAGGACCAACTTAAGTAAAACGTCTTTTGATGACAATATAAAACTTTTAAAACTCAAGTATAACTAATGTATTTTAAATAAAAAATAAACATAACTCTTAGCATTTATATAAGTAAAAAAAAACCATTAACACTGTCTAAGTGATGTTCAAAATGATGACAGTAATACTTTTAAAACTCTTTTCTAGACTTTTATTTTTTTGTATTTTTAACAATATTAATTCTATCACTTCTCTTGATACTAAATGGATAACCTCCTTTCAGATGCAAGGAGCCATAAAATATAAACCGTTTATCGATAGTTTGAATATCTTTTCGTTTTGGCCAGTGAAATGCATTCATATTTTCGTTTTAAAAATTTTACTTTTATCTTATTATTTTCTTGAGACAAGACACGTCCAATAAAATAATTTTCATCATAGAAGACTGCGTAATATCTTTCATTTAATACAGAAGTCAATTCCTCACTTTCGCTTTAATTCTCTTTACCATACTGAGCTGGTCATTAGTAAAACAATCGTCACTTGAATCGCCATTATAAGTAGTTCACGAGGTAGTTTATCATCACACTCACTATAATCATCTGTCGTTGTACTCTCTAAACCTTCCTTTTTTTGTCTTTTACTTCTAGTCCTAGTTGTAGTTTTCTCTCGAGTTCTCTATCGGTACTCACTGTACCCTTGCCTTCTTCTAGAAGCCAGCACCAGGAGGATTTTCTTTTAAATTTTGTGCGCAGAAGTAGCTAAGAAATATTTGTATCCGGATAACTATTAATAATTGGCATTACAAATCCCATTGCTTTGTTTGTTCTTTGGTCATATTCAATTTTAGAAATAATTCTGATGCCATCCTCTGAAATCCATACAATTTTAGGTAGATTTCTCTGTTCCAAACATTGACTTAGCCCTTCAAAATCAAATTTTCCTTCTTTTAAAATCGTCATTTTTTTTGTCTGAACTTTTGTAAAGGGAAGTAGTATGTTTTTTAGGTTTACCTGCAAGTAGTTTTCCTCCCAAGTAAAATAGATATAGACAGAATTTCTTGAAATCTTCATGAAATGTATTATTTTTCCAAGTAGAATTTTGAACAGTTATCTAGCAAAGAATTTGAAGAAGTCTGCTTGAACTATGAGTTGGTGATTCCAAATTGATATTCGAGCTCGGACACACACTTATTTCTAACATTCGTACCTATGTAACTCAGAAATTATCTCCATAATCTCATTAATATTTTCAATAATGGGCAAAAAATCAGTAATCAGTTTCTGATTTGAACTCTGTTTCTCCATCAGTCTTTTTCTTCCTCTCCTTCGACTATATTTCAGTATTGACCACTTAGTCTTCATTTCGGTCTTCATTGTCGTTAAAATTTGTCCTTCAGTTTCTGCCGAAGTTTATCCTGACTTTAAAATATTATCACAGTTGGACTCAGGTAGGTACTTTGTTACTGCTACTACTTTTGGTATTTTCTCCTTGCTGTAAAATCCGGTTTTCAATTATATTGATTTTTGTACTCGTTATTGTATTAGACTCGCTATTATTATTATTTTTGGAATAATCAGCTATCGATGGTTGCACTGAATCCACACGATAGCAGGTTGACAAATAATGAGAACGAGAAAACCGATTAAGCTGAAAACTTGGGACTCTATACAAATGGCATGTTCATTTGAAATACTTACTGAAAATATTTTCATGACGGTGTCATATCCGGTTATACTAATATTTTACGTCTTCCTACTACCAGGTTGAACCTTCTATTATATACCAACGTGAAAATATTATTTTTTATTAAATAAAAAAAAAAAAAAAAAAAATAAAAAAAAAAAAAAAAAAATTAAAATATTATTTTAAAATTAAAAATTTTTAAAAATTTTTTTTATAAAAAATATAAAAAAATAAAAAAAAAAAATATAATAAAAAAAAAAAAATTAAATTAAAATAAATTAATAAAAAAAAAAATAAAAAATATAAAAAAAAAAAAAAAAATAAATTTAAAAAAAAATAAAAAAAATCCTATAATAACCATAAATTAACTTATTATATACACTCGAAAAAAAAAAAAAAGGCAACGCCAATAGAATGGTTGAACTGCGAAAATGTTAGGTTAGGTCTAGGAGTGCATCGCAAGCATACAAATAACATAATATTTAAAATAATTTCAAATAATTCCCAATAATTTTCCAAAAATTACCAATTAAATCAAAAAAAAAAATCCAATAAATTCAAAATAAATTTCAAAATTCCAAATAATTCCACCTAATCCAAACCTTGTACACTAAATTTCAGGGTGAAATTTCTCACAAACCCACTGGCATATTTTTTATACCAAGCAGCATTCGGTTTTATCCAAAAGGATTTGGAGTAAGGAAAACGATCGGTGCATTTTTTATTCCCACCTTGGCAAGTTTTACTAAATATTGGAACTTGGACCTCTTGGATTATATTCTAATCGTTCAGTTTTGTTACCTGCATTATTTATTTCCTTCTCTCCCGCGCCAGGCTAATTCATAAGAGATAATGTGAAAAAACTTCATTTATAAACCTGTGGGCGTATTTTCGGTTGAAGTTCGATTTACTACAATGGATTGTGATGAAAAGTATCTAGATAGACTGAAATTGTCTCTTGAATCCGAATCTGTAATCAGTTTTCTTAGCAAATAAATAAAAAAAAGTTATGACTATTATAAAAATTATTTAAAGACGAGATATTGCAGCACTCGACAAGTCTACGCATGCGCAAAACGAAAAGGTAAAAACAAGTTTGTGTTTGTTATTCGGTAATGAAGGCTGCTTTTTTTCCTCTGAACAGGTAATGTATTTTAAATCTTAATTAAGTTCAGTTTAATAATTGTGTTTAAATTATTTAGATGACTTATTACGTACGGCTTTGGAACTGCCGTCGCCTCCCTGTCACGAAAGATGCAGCACGCCGCTCTTTCGCTCAGAAGGTCGGCTTGCTTCCAACAAATAGGCTTTGTGCAATCCACAGAAGGGACGAAATGGCGCTTGATTTATAGCAGCACGGTTTCGGAGCGTTCTTGTTCATGTAATGCAAGAAAGCGGGCAATAAGAATACGTTCTCGCTTGCTTAACCACCTGGTTCGAGGAGTCACATCTCGCTCCACACGTAGAGATTCGGTAAATTGGGTTAAGTTAGATTAGGTTAAACATGCTTAAGTCTTTCTTTTCTCCAATTTAACAGTCTTCTTAATGACTGTGTGCATCGTGAGCTCTACGAGCGGGTGATTCAGGAGTGCCGTGACTTGACCATTCCACTTGAACAGCAAACTACGCTGTCTCGTGGTACAGTTGCTGCTCCGTAAGTTTTCGTTTTTCATATCTTTTCTAATTCAATTTCTCATTAGTTACAAGTTTGTGAGAGAAATGGTCAGTGAGCATTTCTCGAAAGAGCAACATGATCGTGGGCAGATTGGTACGTGGACCGGGACTAATTGTTCAAATTGACCAGTCAAAGTTTGGAAAGCTGAAGAATAACAAGAGAAGGGTTGTTGAAGGCCATTGGGTTCTGGGGATGATTTGTGAGGAAAGCGAAGACTTTCGAATGGTTGTTTGCCCCGAGACCTGCCAAGACGCTGGTGCCAATTATAGAGGAGCATGTTGCCGTTGGATCTATTATCCACACTGATTGCTGGCGCGCTTACCTTTTCCTTCCACTTCATGGATATGTTGACGCTGCTACCAACCACAGCAGGAACTTTGTTGATAAGTTCAGAGTTAATTTATTTCTATATTTAAT